>JAVSCE010014153.1:0-41023 GCA_032199065.1 Smutsia gigantea
ATCAAAATAAGTCACAGACTTCAGTTTTAACACTTCTTAATACTAATTTTTTGTGAGACTTAGACATTTGAGAAACATTTCAGTTATACCATGTGCCAGTTTGCCATTTGTCATGGAACATGAAGAGCCCAGGTGGCTGCCAATGACGAGAACTTTTCCTGCTGGCCCCAGAAGTATGACTCAGTGCTTGTCCTAAGGTGACCACACTTCTTATGGTGGCAGGAAAAGTGTTCTTATTATTCCATCTTTGACAGCCGTATCAGAAAATGTGCAAAATGCCACATTTCACTCTCAAGTGATTGTTACATAATTTTGCCTTTCTTAAAGGATGACAAATCTTGAAAACTACAATGCCCAAAAATTAACATATAAAAGAAAGTCCTAAAGGACAATATATGCCATTAGGAAGAAATTTGGAATAGAAAACACACAATGGCATTTCAGAGATGGAAGAAAAATTACCTTCCATTTTCATCTCATTATTGAATACTTGACATACATAATACAAGAGACCTACAACCCATTAAACTTGAAAAAAATCCAGTAATATGTTTGTTTCTATCTTGCTAAATCCTTTTATTTATTTAGTCACCTCTCCCTATTTGGCACTGATAGAGTTATTAAAAATAATTACCAGAAACCTCACTATGGTCATGTAATTTACATACTTATCAAATCACTGATAAACGCAAATGGCACACTGCTGTAGTTAGCCTAGATTTTAAATAAATAAATATTCTTTGAAATCAGATTCTAACTGTTGAGACTTTAATACTGAGTAATGTCATAAAGAGAGGAATGAGAACAGTATAAATGAGGCAATATCTACTATACAGAAGAAGAAAAATACTTAAAATAGGTGCAAAGGAGGACATCACAGTAAGTAAGCTGTATGAACCAATTTTAAAATAATTCAGTGGCCTTGATCTTCCAAATATTCGTATTTGGTAGGGACCAATTTATTCTAAATATTAATTCCAGTAGTGTGAATAAGATTATTTAAGTAATACAGACAATTCGAGAATAAGGGGTCAAAAATGATTCCACGTTTAGAATTTCAGGTGCATGTGTAATGTTCATAATTAAAAATGGAAAATTATTAAAATAAGTGAGTTGTAATAGATTATTCAGCACAGCAAATCATTTATTCATCTCTAAACAGACCAAAAAATCTGCAGTGTATATGTATTTGGGTTTAATCCTGTTGCAGAGGACTACACTAACAATCTGCAAAGCCCAAGAAAATGAGATTTAAAATCACTGAGTCACAAAATACAGAGATTAGAAGACCATCAGGAAAGGAAGTTTTTCCAGCAGTTAACAGAATTTTAACTCCCTATAAATGGGGTTTGGCATTCTCAGAATCTTACATTCAATTATGATAAAATGAAGTCTAAACCAAACATTCTTAATGAGGGGATTACTCTATGACGTAGGCCTTGTTGCAAGTGTTAATCAAGATGTGCTCTAGCTCTGACATCAGTCATCAAAAGAATTCATTCTCTTTTGTTCCAAACAGAGATGTCCTTATAACAATGAAAAGATCCATGCAGCAGACTATTTTTGAACTTCCATATATATTGGGTTCTTTGTCATGCCAATTTTGCTACTAGAAAGATACATGAATTTAGACAAGTTCTTTAACCTCCCTGAGCTCAGTTGCTTATATGTATTGTGATGAAGGCACAGGACCAAGAGAATTGTAAAAGTTCTTTCTGGTTTTATCTTTTGATCAATTCATCTCACAGAGAACAACATTGTCAGTGTGTAGACAAGCTAAGTATGTTCTTTTATGAAAGAAATGTTACAGACTGTTTTAACTAATAATGTGTTGTGTTTCAAATTTGCCTATCAAGTATAATTAAAACCATAAATGTTAAAGGTCTATAAAAACAGCTATAAATTTTGTCAATTTAAGGGACTTACTTGTACTATATCCATAATAAAAATTCATTTGAGGCATTTCCACACACCTAAAATTAACTTATAGAACTACTGCATTACATGGACCCTGATTTTAAAAGTATGATTTAAAAATTAACACCATGTACAAAAAGTATTGTTTTTTTCAGATACTCTGCGTCAACTTGCACGTACCACCAATTCCAATTTATCTTTTCCTTGGTTTTGTGAGTGCATCTGGAATTCATACTTTTGTTTTTATACAATATGACTTTTCAGCTACCTGAATTAAAAAAATATATTACCAAGAGGCAGGCAGTGAGAGAGAATGTGAAGAGTTAGACTACCCAAGGGGCTAGAAGGTATGTGCTTAATGACCTACTTGCTAGTTTTTGTAAGAGTTATAGTTTTCAAGGCTGGTGAAAGATTATAGAAGAGGGGAACAAAAGAAAAGAGGAAAAGGGAGAGAGATTTGTAATCTAATATCTTAGGAATTTGTCAAACAGAATTTGTAAAGGTAATCAGGAACTGATGGCCTAGACTTGGGGGATTGCAGTCCATCTAAAACACCAAAGATACACCTTCTGCTTTTGTTACGCAGCAAGTCTTTATGTAAAGCACATGTTGTTTTGTGCCTGGCATTTACTTTACAAGCATTAATTTACAAAGGTTAGAATAAAATTAAACGTTTTAAAAATTCAGAAGGCTTGCCTGTCACTAGAGGTCACTAAAGTAGATAAAAAGAACATCAAAGAAATTGCTCATCATTCTGTCTCTAAACCAAGTATGAGGATGAATTAAAAATTTAAACTCACAGAATCTTAGCGCTTTAAAGGAGAACATATCACCTGACTTTCTTTTATAGCAAAGGAAACCAGAAATCCAAACTTTACCCTAGGTAACTCTGAGAGGAGTAGAGCTGTCTCAACCACAAGATCTCATTTTTTAAAAGGCATTCATTTAGTTTAAAATTTACATGGTTTTAAAAAATGATGGCTCAGAGCTGACTGAAAAAAAATCCAAATGGTCTTCAAAATTCGAGTGAAAGAATAAAATCTGGCACATCACTGTCTCCTGTCATTTGGAAACATATCAGTATAAAAAAGATGGAACAAGTAGCAATAACAACAATATCACAGTGAAAGATATTTCTCAAAAGCTCTCAAGCCAATCTTGTTTCATTGTTATGTTGATTAAAAGAAGCCTCTTAAATTCTATTAAAAATTCTTATAAATGAAATTTTATATGTGAGTTGACATCATTTACACAAAGTGCACCAATATTGGATATGCAGAGCATTTTTCCAAGGACATAAGCAGGTCAAAATGTGAAACCTAAGGAGAAAAACTAAACTGCTGGTTAAAAAAAAAGCCCAACCTACTAGCTTTGGGAAAGTATACTTTCCAACAACCATTCTCTACAACATGGGAACTAATTTGTAGTCTTAATCCTTCTCAATTGTCCTCAATCCAAATACCACTTGTGACACATGAATAAGAAAAGGCATTGTTTTGTCAGTGATTCTCTCTTGTTTTCAGTGATCCAAGCTCAAATGAATTGGTTCATTTGTTTCTTACAATTGACTGTTTCTCTTATGAAAAGTCAATGCATTCTTATCACTTAAATGGAGCATATAAGTGCCTGTCATTTTCATCGCACAGATTCAGTGTTTAATAATCACCATGTGTATGCATGCCTGTGATGACAAAACTCTTATATTCCAAACTTCTGACAAGGCCTGAGAAATGAGATTTCAATGATTATGAACCTTTTGATAAAATAATGCTGAGAAGTACAAGGAACCATGATATGCAGGGGCTACTCTGGTTCAGACATATTTAGGGATGGTAGAGCCAGCAACAGTAATGCCTTCGGAGGACCTTTGTATTGAGTTCCCTGGCAGAAAGAGTGAGACATGCCTTCCTAACTACTAGGCTGAATTACCTAAGTGATTATTTGACTCAAATAAGAAAAAGCTTGTCTCGAAAGAAATGCTCCAATAAAGCTGTTAAAGAGAGAAGTGTCTATACACAAGACAGAAGCTAGTAAGAGGGAAAGAGTTCCCAAGAGAGAGCCAACCACCTGAAATCCGTATCTCAGATACATTTTTAAATCAATATATAATCTTTGCATGACATGTCTTAAGTCAAATATATGTGAGTTACATCTGATAACTTATTTCTAAATCAGAATACTTAAAATTATTTTTCCATAAAGATAATTGTAAAGTGCTGTTCAGTAATTAATAACCTATTTTTTGCCAGTGTCAAAATGTTACTCCATTACTTTATTTTTTTCTGCATTGACTAATTATTCTTCAGAATTCCCTATAAGGCATATTTTCTCATCTCCCTTTTTAGATAAAGAAACTGAGGTTTGAGAAATAAAAAGATGAGTTGAACACACATGTTAAATACAGGACGGAATTGAGTTTACACAGTAAGTGGAGAGACTTCCAGTTCCAACTCAACACTACAGATAATTTGTATTATTTTCTACATACAGGGCTTCCTACTAGATATTTGTCCCTTTAATATTTTTATATTCACCTGTATGAAATGTAGAGATGGAGGAAGAAAGGGGTCAGTTAGGGGAGTGAATCTTTTGGCATGGCTACAGCTGATAAAGATGTTCCCAGCAGCCTTGAAAGGCATCATCTGGCATTTTTATTTGGGAAAGTTGAATACTAAAATCATGGCAGCCTACAAAACAGTGGTTACTATACAATAATTACTCTTAATTAATTTCACTGAAGAACTCGTGTCCATCTGTACTCCGAAAAAGCGTCCAAGTCTACTTCTTGCCATCTGTATTTCATAAGTCATGCAAATCACACAATTTGCTTCTAACATTCTGTTTTTATTATAAGACTATCTGTATTATCACAATAGCTAGTCATTCTAAATCTGTGTTATGAAAAGTATCATTGGGAAGTTGTGAAAACAACTTCAATCTAAATGGTACATACCTATCCTAAGACATACTCAGGTCAAAATGTGAATAGATAGATACTGGAGAATCTTGGAAAATCAAACCATCCTTTCCAGTCACATATTCAAAGATAGCTTCAAAACTTTGATATTTAATGTACAATCTACATGGGTTGTTTTTTGAAGATTTCAAAGCATTTTTACCTTACTAAAACAAAACAAAGCAGACAAATGAAACTTTCCTTCATTGCTGTGAGAGTTAAGAAACACTACTTTGCACAAAAAGCAGAAGCATTTCAGAGAACACATTAATGCCCATCTAGGCTGGTATTCACAGAGCATAAAGTCAGGAAAACAAAAAAACATTTAGCAGCAAGCCAGGAAGGTAATTCTAAGACATTCACGTCAACATCAGCAGAACTTCACACTTTTACAGAGTTGGATTAATAACAAAGAATCAAGCTGGTTGAAATTGTGATAGTTATAACAATTTATTGTGGCAGGGGAAAAAAACTATTAGGTTAATTCATTAAATTTCTGGTCACAGTTTTATCTCCTTATTACCACAGCCTGTTCCTTTTAGAATTTTCACACCAGTAAACTAGAAAAGGAGGATCTTCACCAAAAGATACAGGAGTAAAGTGCAAGTATTAATGTAGTTCTGTTTTGAAATCTAATATAATTTCTTGGAGATGTGACCAAGGGAGGACTTAAGTTACAACCACCTTCATAACCAAACTCAGCAACTCAACACACTACTTGGCCCCGTAAACACAATGAAAATAAGGTTACAATTAGTGACAAAAAGAAAAACGTTGACTTTCTTGCAAAAAAGCAATGAGAAAAGGTCATTTAATTATATTCAATTTCAGCATATCTGCCCTACACAAGTATCAGCCCTAAGTAAATATGTGTAAATATTTTACATACATTTATACATTCAGCTTAAAATCAATTATTATAAACCACATTTATTTGCTCAAAAAATTTCACACCTTGTTTAACATTCCTAGACAGCATCTGCAGGAAACAGAAACTACAATTAGGAGAGTTAGGAAATCAGGCTTTGTTAACAAGGTTTAGAATAGCACACTCTTCTGTCCAAGACTTTAACTGCAATTCTGTTAGCAGTGAGGTAAAATAAGAAGATGGGGCTAACTTTTGGTGGTTTCCATCCTATACCATGCACATTCAGTTTCCTTTCCTTAAACATATTTCTTGATTAGCAAATGATAAAAAAAGTAACCAAGCAAAAGAATAACTTCAGCAGAAGGGAAACCAGGTATACCATTCATTCAAGAGAATTGTTTCTTCATTTGTGAAAGAGCATGAGGTTTACATGGGAGAGAAGAAGGCAGAAAGGTTCTTGAATCCAGGACAGGGTCAATGTTGCCTGTTTGGAGTATTTCAAGAATCATGAGGAGTTTAGGATTATCACAATGAAATGTGATACCAAATGACTGCTAGATCAATGGATGCAACAGTCCCACACTGAAGAACTGCCTGCATCCCACATGCCTGTTCTTTTATTTGTTTGCATCTAAGTTTATTATTAACACTTACCAAGTGGCAAACCAAAGCTATTTCACATGAAACTGCTTATATTTTGGTATTACCAACCTTGAAAATTAACTCTGATTTTTTTATTTATATAAATTATTCCAGAATAGTTTTAGATCTACAAAAAAGCTGCAGATATAGTACAGAGAGGTCCTGTATACCTCTCATCCATATTCTATAATTAATGGCTCACATTACTACATTTGTCACAACTAAGGAACCAACACAGTTATGCTGCTATTAACTAAACTTCACACTTCATTTCGATTTCACTAGATTTTTCTTAATGTGATGTTTTCTGTCCCAGGATCCTATCCAGGACACCATAATACAAGTAATCACCATGTCTCCTCAGCCTTCTCTGGTCTGTGAGTTTCTTATATTTTCCTTGTTTTTTAAAGGAAAACACCCTGGCAGTTTTGAAGAGTACTGCTCAGGTATTTTGTAGAATGTCCTTAAATCTGGGTTTTTTTAATGATTATCTCATGGTAAACCCAGTGTACGGGTCTTGGGGAGGAAGCCCACTGAGGTGAAGTGCCATTCTCAGCACATCATATTAAGAGTATATACAATCAACATAACTTCTCACTGATAATGCAAACCCTGTTCACCTGGGCCAACCTAGTGTTACTCCACTATAAAGTTCCACCAGACTTTGATATATCATCCTAATCCTGTTGAGCATTTAAAAGTCATGTGGAAAAGAACCATAGCTTTTTGGAGAAATGGCATATTCTAGGGATGGGAAGGGAATATTTCAGATGAGCTTGGAGCATCTTACAATGCTGGAAAAGGAAGGAAGTTCCTTCACTGTAAAGTTAAGTTTTTCCTTCCCACACTCTACTCTTTGGAAACAAGTCACTAAGTGCAGCCCACATTCAAGGGGTGGGGAGTTAAATGCCACCTCCTTGAGAAGGGAGTGTCTATATAAATTATTGGGAGTTCTCTGTACAGGAGATTTTTCTCTTTTCCCTCATTTATTTCTTCAGACATTTATTTACAACAGTATGGACTCATGGATATTTATTTTATACATTGAGTTATAATCCAATACTACTTTTGTTGTTTAAATTGTTCCAGCTTTGGCTACAGAGAGCTCTTTCAGAATGGCTCCCAAGTTTTTGACATGCCCTCATCATTGTGTTTTTTGAGCACTTCCTTATTTTTCCAGCATTATAAGATGCTCCAGGCTCATCTGAAATATTCCCTCCCCAGCCCTAGAATAGGCCATTTCTCCAAAAAGCTATGGTTCCTTCCCACATGACTTTTAAATGCTCAACAGGATTAGGATGATATATCGAAGTCTAGCCTGTACTACTTCTGCTAATAATCATTTTTTATTCCAGTGTCTTATCAGTTCATCTGCACTTCCATTTTCTTGTACTTACATAGAATGACTTCTGAACTTACTGCTTCTCTTAAATCCAGATATGCTCATTGTAAGTAGGCAAAACTATCAGTTTCCTCTAGTGTAAGAAGTACCTACATATAGAAACCTATTTTATTTTTATAAATTACTTTTCCTTTTTTACTACAATAAGGGTCTTACTGTGAATTTTTAAAAATTATGTGAGTAGGAAAGTTATGTCATCTATGAATTTTATTTTTGTAGACATTACATAATGTCTGTTAAATCAAGGGGGTACTGGGTCCATCAAGACTGATGAAGGCAAAAAAGAATGAAGTAGATTACAATGTGTGGACTTTATTTAGATCCCGATTTAAGGAAAAAAAAAATTAAAAATGTTTGGCATTTATGAAACGAGAAATCTGAACGAGCTATTTAATATTAAGGAATGAATTTTGGTGTGATAATAGTGTTGTAGGTGTGTATGTATGTAATGTATATATGTTTAATTCCTTATCTTTTAGATACATACCATCCTTAATTTTTTGTGATCTCATCAGTAGGGGAAAAAACCATTAGATCCCTAGGCATTATTCTGCTGTATTTATTTTCTTTGTGTGTGTTAGTAATGGATATAAGAATAAGCTGGCAAAGCACCCTGATCTGGAAAACATTTTCAAAATAAGAAAGCATTTCCTTTAAACATTAGACACATCTTAAAAGTAATGCAGATGGAGATTCATGGTGTCACCATATTTAAAAGTCTCCCTCTTACAAGACTGCTTATTAACACAGAATGTCAACAATTACTTCAAGGAAAGTGATGAAATTCTCAAAAATATCCCCAAAACAAAATTAATTTTAATTCATATGGGTTTCAAAAGATAGTGAGCCCTTTAGTAGAGTAAAAGTGTTTTACATAATCGAAGACCAATGCTAAGGCAACTTGCAAATAGTTGGTAATTATCACAGTTCACGGCTTAAAAAAAAAAATCTATTGTCCTGGGTATTGTGGTGGCTTTGATAAAAAGTGAGAGCCTTCAAATCATTCTCTCCAAAGCAAAGAATAATTTGTTTCCCTTATTTTAAAACTTCTAGTCTAAAGCAAACTCACCTCAGTTCTATTAAAGGAAAATGAAGAAAAATAGAAAAGATCACCTTACCTTTGTTTTTACTCTAAACAAATGCTACTTCATGTTCCTAAATATATGCTAGAACATATATTTTAGGTACACATGCAAAACCATGTGTATCATTTAAAATATAATGCAGATGGAATTATACCTTTCATTATCAAACATCTCTAGCTCTATTTGACCACTCCATGCTTTACACTGAATTCACACTTTTTTGACTGATAATGACCAAATTTTCTCTAGCACTTAAGTCCTTTTTTTTTGATTCACTATGCTATTGTATCACATCATGAATTGGTCTATGATAAAAGAAAACCAAATTGAAACAAAACAATTTTAGGAGAACAATTACCATCTCACAGATAAGTAAGGGTTTCGAAGATATTGGAATGTACTGAATAAAGTCTGCTTTTCAAAGAAACACTAATAAAATGTAGATAACAATGCTAACTATTGCTAAGTAAATCTGACAAAACAATGTAACAGAAGCCATTATTTCTAGTAAAATGTAAAGCTGCTTCCGAACATCTATTATCAGGCACCATGTACTTTTATTAACAATCTTTTTAGAACAAAACATCTCACGACCGGGTTGGGAGTACCAATGGTCTGAAGTAGATCTTTACCCTGGGTCTAGACTCAGCAGGAGACCATCAAATTTCGGGGGTACATATCAAAATAAGAAAGATGTCACCAAGACTACAATTATATGTGACATCTTTGTCCCTGGCTTAAGCCCTATTCTGAGTCAACACACCTCACCAGAAACACACACACATACACACACTCACCTCTCTAGAGGCCAAAAGGACCCAAGAACAACAGTCTACCTTACCACACACTAGAGAAGGGAGGTCTTATGGAGGGGACATCTACATCTTTGAAAGTACTCCTAGGATTCCTCTGTCACATCTATGTAGAAAAGCAAGGTGGAAGTACTATGTTTGGAACCAGTTAGAAATCTATTCAAATTCTGCTTCTTCCACTTACCGTTTACTCATTCTTTAAAATATTTATTGAACAATTGCTCAATAAATATTTGGATATATAGGACAAGTCATTCAATGTTTCTGGGCAAAAATTTCTTCATCCACAAAACAGGGATAATTCCAAACCCTTCAGGGCTAGGATATGCATAAGATAATGCAGGGAAAGCAGCTAGCACAGAACATGGTATGTAATAAGCACTCAACAAATATTATCTACTTTTAGTTCTTTCTCTGAAGATAGTCAACAGAATGCAAACTCTTCCTTAATTAAAAAAATAAAGGTGAGATTCATCATGCATTTAATATGTCCCTGGCATCATTTTAAGTATGCCACAACCCTATGAGGTAGGTAATATCATCACCCCTATTTTACAAAAAGGAGAAAACCTGGCAAGTGAGTTAAACTTCACCTTGTTAAGATCACATAGCTAGGAAGCATGCACCCTGGATATAACTAACCCAGGCATCTGATTCCAAAGTGCTTTTTACTATGTTATATGGTGCCAATTTTTAACAGGTAGAAAATTCAGGAAATGTTTAAAAGTCACATCTGAAGATAATCATGTACAAACCTGAACTGTGTCTTTCCCCCCTCAAAAAGTGTAAATCCAATCCAGTAGGGAAAAAAGTTGATATCCAGCCTAATTCCATCACAGAACAGTTGTACAATCTTGGTTGAGCTGCATAATTTCACTGTATGGTAAAAGGGTGTTAATGACTGTCCCTTATCTCACTTGTAAGGATTAGTTAAATAACAATAGATTCAAGTACATGACACCTTCTAACTTGATCGAATGAAGGGAAGAACCAACTGTATCACAGAATACTTGCAAATATATTCCAAAAAATCAAAAACCATCTTGATTCCAAGTATTCAGAAATTCGAACTAAAAATACAGCTCACTCATTTCTAGCTAGCATATTTTTAGTATGAAAATGGCTCCTGGCAAAGTACAGTACTTGAAAACACCTCCTCAGTGAAACAATTTCTTGCCAATCTTATTTGCGTTATTTGATTGATCAACAAACCCTTCCGTTACATACTAAGAGTGAACTTCAACAGGAGCCTATTGAAATTATCACAAATCCCAAGTAAACAGGATGTGAATTAACATGTTTTGACCATAAATACACTTAAAGCATTATGTCTCAGAACAGACTAGAAAGACAAATTATCTACTCCTAAATATTCTATAGAATGAGCTTCTCTCTCCTTATGACATTTCAGCATCAAAGTGAAAGCCTCTGGTCTGAGCTACAAGACGAAGGAAAAGCCTTCTAGGTAAGGAAACCTTCTGCCATTGACTTAATGCAACACTGATGCCAAACTGGGACTGCCACAAACTCACCATGGCACCTCTACATAGGAAAATGAGGAAGGAGCACCTAGCCCTGCCACCCACACTGACTCTATACCACATTGAACTTGATATCCACATAGGCTCTAGCAGGTGGAGAAGAAAACTAGCAACTGGACTCCAAGTGTTTCACGCACCATTAGCAAAAACTCTACAGCACTTTCTCTTTTATATGTTTAATAGCCCAGTGGCCTGTTTTGAAAGCCGAAACATAAATGAATTATATGAAATTAAAATATGACTTTTCTGCTCAGCCAGAATGTGGGGGGGGGAACCACAAGTCCCCAGGACTATGAAACACTTTGAAAATAATGTGAATAGTTGAAAGTAAAGAAAGCATATGAAATAAATTCCCATATACACACATAAAAAATGCCAAAATTATAACCAGAATTTGGCTAATATCGAATTTAACCACTCAGGATAATTACTTAAGGCCAGCATTTTAAAGGTATTTATTAATAAATTACATTAGAAGTCTAACAACTTGCTAAAAAATAGATTCTTAAATAATCTTGATAAACAAGTTGAAAAAAGTAAAATCCAGGATCTGAGCCAGCCTTCCATTGATTTGTTGTAGATATTACTGAAGAAAATATGTTGTCAGACCATTTAAAAAATAACAGCTGTGGCTGAAACAAAATAAAAGCTCAAACAAACAAAAAAAGGATACAGAGCAACACTTAAAAGGCAACTAACTTATCTATCTATCATCTTATCAAAAGACTATCCAACCTACCTAATAGACTAATTTCCAAGAACACTAATGTCAAGTAAATATAAAACAGACAAGTGTGCTATACTTGCTATTAGTTATGTAATGGTATCTTTATTGTGGCAAACTATAATACATTAATTCCAATGTGAATTTTGGTTTATTTAATAAATTTTGGTTTTTAAAACAGTTTTTATTACAAAATAGTCAATAGATGAACACAGAAAACTAAAACAGCAGTTATTGCACATTATAAAATTTAAAATCCAGTGAATTTATGCAAATACCCACAACTCTTTCTTTCCTGAAATTGCAAAACTAAGATTAATATAATGAAAACTTCTATTAGAATTAATGATTGTAATTTAAATTGAAATTAAACAAGAAATCAAATACACACAACCTTAAAGTTTAAAAATTCTATCATGTTGAACAATTATTTGTAATTCAAATTAGGGCACAATTGCAATATGTTGTTTTGCAGTGGTAGCTGGAACATGTAAGCCTGAAGGTGTTGTTTTATTAAGAGTTAACAAACTGGCAGTGTTATTTTAAGGTCTTAAAAATTTCACTTTTTCTGATTTACATTTTACCATTCTAAAATTGATGGGGAGAGGCATGTTTTATTAGAAAAATATCTATAACTTGTTACTAATGATTATCTAGTAGCATGTAATTAACACAAAATCCACAAGGCATATCTGTATTCAAGAAGGTATGCTTTACAGTAACTCTCTACTTAAGTTCTTAATAGATGTTCTTCAAAAACTAGTCCAAAAAAATTTATAATTAGTTTAAAAAATTAAAATTCATTTTTCAAAATCAGAGGGAGAGATGGAAAATTATGTAAGAAATGCTGATTTAAGATGCATCTGTAAATATCTTAATTTTATTCCTATCAGAAATTTAAATTCAACATCAAATATAATAAAGAAGATAATGGTTCTTATTAAACTAAAAGGCTATTTTTCCATTTTACCCTCCAAATTAACAAATAAAGGGTAATTTTTCTCAAAACAGAAAAATACATTTTAATTTCTTTCTTAAGCTTTGTTTTTTTCACTTTTATAAGACAACAAAGTTTAAGGCATTTTATCAATTTCACTGTGTCATGCATTCCAAAATACATAGTTCTTTTAAAAACACCAAAATGAAAAACAATTCGAAAATTTGTAAGAAAGAAAATAAATGATTAAGAAAAGTGGTATGTTTTCATTTTTAAGTAATGTCTGCCTATTGTGTTAGCCTATTAAGTGATCTCAGCAAATATTTATAGCATATTTATAATATTATAGCATAAACACAGAAAGTGTCATGGATTCATTAAAATTATTAATATTTCTTAACAAATGAATCTGATCCATGATTTAGGTCACTAAATTAGCTAAGGCAACAAAACTATGAAAAACATATAAAAAAACCCTACTGCCACTGTATTTGGGCACACAATCTGCAAGTTGGCATTTAAGTATCCCTTAGAGCATTATAACGACTTTATGTGCATCATCATGTAGGAAAGCAGATTTGCTGACAGACCAGTCATCTGTGAATAAACTTTTTTATTCCTTCACTCAACAAATATTTCCTGAGAGCCTACTGTTCACCAGATATTTCTTATGTACTTTTGTATGCAAAAAAGATGGGAGTCTCTACCCTCACCAAATAACCATACAAATTAATGTAAAAATCAAACTGGCAAATGAGACAGGATATACATGGTACCAGAAGAGCACACAGCTGAGATGTGATGTGATTTGGGGAATGAGAAGGCTTTTCTGAGGCAGAGGAGGGGAGGCTTGTGATCTAATGGATGAGTAGGACTTAACTGGGTGATGAAAAGAGGCAAGAGAGAACACATTGAGTGCAAAAGCCCAGTGGTGGGGGCAAACATGACCAAAAGAAGGCCCGTATAGCTACTGCTCAGAAGGAGGCTTACTCCACAGGCAACAGCCAAACTTTCAAGGGTCTTATAGGCACCATTTTAAGGACTTTGGTCTTTATCCTAAGAACATTGAGAAGCCATTTAATTTTTTAAGCTGATGGGAGTGGGAAGTGAGAGGATAAGATCGGAGGAGAAACACTCTCAAGAAGTTCATACTGACTACAGATTTATGGATCAAACAAACAAAAGATGCTGTAATTATGACTTTTAATGAAAGATAATATTTTGTCCCTTGTGACAGGAGAAAAAGAGAAAGTGTAGCACATTAATTTTACCTTTTCTAAACCCAATCACCACTTCTGAGTTTTCCAATGATGCATCTGTGATTGCCGAATGGAATGTACTCATAACCCTGGGAGGTCTGGGAAATGCTGCTTTAAACAGCCTTCTGCAAGCCTAAAATTCCTTTTAAGCCTCTGTTCTCACCTTTAAAATCCTGCCAATTTTGCTTTGTACACCATAAATAAAATATCTATGCTTGTTTTAATATAAAAATGGTTTTAAATACTTAGCAAAAAATCAAATCCTTGGCTTCTTTTGATCATTTGGCTTCTACAACCACAGAAATATGCCATTTGGGGGAGCACAGCCCATGCAATGCAAGAAAACTGTAAATTCCCTCACTGAATGTTACTCCACACAATGGTCCTATATTGAAGACTACATTTGCTGTTCTTTAGTCAGACACTAAGCCATGACAAAGTAAAAAAAAAAAAGCTTTAAACTCTATTTTGTTTTCAAATTACTTACCCTTCCTTCCCCCTCCCCCTTTTAAATTACTAGTAGAGATGATCCATCCTTCTAGTCCTCTTTATAGAAACTAATCCTTCATCTTCCACAATAAGAGCCTGTGTGTGAGGTACTGTAGGGAAGTCACAAAGCTGAAAGTCCTTGAGAAGAAATTAGGTCTTCATCTGATGTCACTGCTATAAATGAAAGTGATAATTTATCATTGCTTTAAGAACAGTATCAATATTTAAAAGCCTACCTTCATTCTTCATATAGGAATTCAGATCAGTAACATTCTAAATATCCAAAAACATAATGTTAATGATGTAATTAATCTCCAAAATAACTCATTTTAACATTATTTCCAAATTATTGCTGAGACACAGATTTCAAACAGCTGTACCAATTCAATACACATTCTTTGTGGGCTTATTTTTGGCAGCCAAAGTTTTATAATGTGGTATTTATTTAAACTCAGGACACGATGAGAGTTTTATTGTCTTTGTGAAATGCAGATTTGTTCTTGTACTTTATGCCACCTACTCACAGCTCCTCCCTCTCTTTCCCTCTACTGCCCACCTCTCCCCTTGAAACAAACCTAGACACAACCCCTCTAGTTAATCACCCCATCTCAACGCCAGAGTCTCTTGCTGTGCCTCTACATTTAGAATACATCCCTCTTAGAATATGCCTTAATTAAATAAATTGCTTAACCAGTTGCTAAAACCCCACCTTCCCCATGGATTCCTTTCTAACTTACTAAAATCATCATCTTCTCTTTCCATTGGTGCCTTTATAGACAATGCAAACTTTTAAAAATTTACCAAATGTACTAGTTGGTACCTGTCTCTGTCTTGGCATAAATTTGTCAGTGTCACTGACATCTCTTACACAGACTAATTTCCCCAATACAGAGAATAATTTATTTAAAACAGCCCATTAAAGCACCTTCCATGAAGTACCAAATTAATAATATCTAAAGACCAGAGTACATCTACATTAAATACATTTTTTTCTAATCTGCACTAAATCATGTGTTAAGGAGCAAATGTTAATAAAACTATAAATAAAACGATGTTTCTTGTGAACTCAACTCTACATATCGAAAACGTAAATTTCTTCTTTCTGTAAAATGACAAGAATTCCCATTCCAAGTATCAATTTGGATGTCAAATCCGAAGTAGGCAGTTGTTGGTGACTATCTAGTCACATTGCAATAGAGAAAAAAACTAAGTTTCAAAAGGAAGTGATAGGACCAATTAGACCATTTAAGTTTAACATACTTTTTTTCTTATGGTGTATACTTCTCAAGTTCCTGCCAAAAAATTATTTCCGATCTCTCTCTGAAGACAGTTTAACCCAAAATTTGACATTTTCTCTCATCTAATTTAAGATTAATTTTATCCTCAGCTCTGGATCCTATGAAGGGGGAAAAAATTACTAAAGAACATTGTACTGTCAAAAATGTTTTACCTTATCAGATGCATTCTCCTTTATAGCATTTAACTTTTATACTAAATAGACCTTATTTCAAACTGTATTTTCCTCTTTTGTAGGGTTATATGCAAAACGTTGGTTTATCTGTTTTTTACACCTAAAATAATATATTTCATTTTCTATCTTCAAGATGGCTGAGTCATCAGGACAGAGATTAGAAGTCAGCGAATGCTTCTTAAAGAAAATGGTTTATAGTAAATAGGGAAGAACAGAGCAGATAACTGTGGGATGATCTGAGAAAAGGCCATCTTAAAAATGCAAACTATTTTACGATTCAGATGATGAGTGGATAGAGCCAAGTCACAGAGACCTTAAGAGAAGACCAGCAAAGCAGGGCCTATTGGTTGACTCTGAAAACAAGAATCTATTTTATTTGTTCCAGAAAGGGATTAAAGATCACTGGAAAAATGTCATGAAGGGAGCTGGTTCTGGAAAATAACTTTATCTTAGTTATGTGGCTATTTTTAAAGACTTTTAAAGTTAGAAAACATGTGAGAAGCAACTGGAATTTTTGGGTGTGACATGGACAAGGATAATTAATAAATTAGTAATAGGGTTCCTCAAGTATTCAGAGGTTTTTGCTATATTTTGGGCAAAAAAGTAGACTCAAACAATTGCAGGTTATGAAGTACTTCCAGGCCCTGCAAGTGAATAGATAGGAGCTAAAAAATAATGTACTTTATAGTAACAGAGCAAAACTTAGAAACAGTATTGGCCTACTTTTTTACCTACAGCTTTTTCCAAAACTGCTTTGCTTTTATTTACTGTAAAAGGTTATCATTTTAAAATTTTGTCATAACTACAAGAGAATTGAATGCAATTTCCAAGTGCAAAAGGTTGGTTTCTAAAGCTGAATGATTATTTGATTTCCTCAAAAAATATTGTTATAGAATTCATTTAAAAAATTAATTTAGGAGGTCTGTATTTCTAAACAGCCTGATGTACTATCAAGATAACCTGGGATAGAACAGCTTATTTTACTGACTCATGAGGAATTCATATATTTGCTGGAATTAACACTGACACTGTGTCACATCAAATTTTTATTGCCAGCAGAAAATTCAGTAAGTATTGGATTATACAAGCAGAGGAACTGGGGCGTGAGAAAAAAAAGCAAACATTTCCTTATATCTTTACTAATTAATACATAAATTTAATGTGTCTCCCTTGAATATATTTTAAACAAAAACAGATAAAAATGAATTGCAATGTATAAATGGTCTTTCATAAATAATCTTGAACATATGCTACCAAAGCCTAATAATCTTGTCAACCAGTTTTTTTCCTTCTTTTCCCTCTCTACTGACTGAGTTTCTATACTACTTCTATAGAATGTCTGGAAGTATAAATACATGGCCAAGCTATTTATTCTTATATACTTAATGGTTCCTTTTCTGTTCAGTGAAGAGAAAAATACCCTAGAAAGTGCATAAAGCTTGTACCTTACTAATTTGAGTTATTATTATTCATGAGTGTGACTAGCTGAAAGCATATGCTATATGCTTTAAATGTTAAGGATGGCAAAATTGTCATATTAGGAGTATGCTTTGAGGAACTCCCACAATGTTGCAAAATGTCCTGTTTATTCTCTGGTACTGCCTTTATAACACTACACATTATATAACACTAAATAAGGTTTAGCCTTTCCAAAGCTACAGTCTAAATTACTTAACTTTTAAATATTACTGTACCTGAGGAAAGGGTGAAAAGCATTTTTTACAATGTGCTTTGTAAAGTTTATTTGGGGAAGAGGGTAGGGAAGGAAAAATTAATTGAGGTAACAATGTAAGTCACAAGTTAAGGAAACATTCCTTTCCCAACTGTTTTTTTCAATCTTATTTTCTGATTATATCTCAAATCAATTTTATATGAAGATTATGGAAGTTTCATTAGTAAGCAGCATGGGACTTGAAATATACAGATAATGACATCAGTTACTCTCTTCCCATATAATATGTACAAAGATACACAAATTCTATCTCGGCTGCCTCACTGATCTTTTCAAATAGCTCTAAAATGCATCACCAACAGGTATACAAATAAGTTAAACTTAAATGTAACAATCATTAAAAATTACAGCTAATGACATTAGCCCAATTTCAAAGAAGCTGCATTTTAGGATGGAGATATTTTTAAAGGACTAGTGTACAGTAAAACTAATAATGTATGTCAGAATATATGCATCAAATGTTCTACTTTCTTCCGCGGACCTAAACTGTAGAGGGGAAACTGCAAGAATGTATCGGGAGGGTGGGAGGTGAAGAAGATGGAGTATGCAGCACTCACTACAAGCATCATGGTGTTAGAGTTCTCACAGAAGAATGTGCAGCTGTTAATTTGGAACTTTTTGTTTTGTGTCAGCCTGAGTCTGCAAACAGCTCGGGCTGCAGACTTGTTACCGCGAGCGAAGCAAGTCTAAGGAGGTTGGCTGCACACACCAGACTTCAGGGGATGGAGTTGAACCAGAGTTCAAGGAACCGTATCAACGTAGGGATTGCTCTGTGTTCTTTTTCTCTCCCTGGGAAAGAATAATTTAGCCTTGAGGTCTGGGAAAGAATAATTTAGCCTTAAAGGCTGGGATATAAAAATAAACGCATATATTGCTAAGCAGGCAGCTATTAGCAAGAGATCTCTTTGTGTGTGTCTGTGTGTTTTTTGTCTTGTCCTTTGTGTTAATCCTGCGGTCGTCATAATAGGCCCTGGCATCATGGGAACTGTGAGAGGTAGTCTCTGAAGGTAATCCGACTCCTAAGGAGCCAAGATAGCTTTTCTTTGAGTATTTCAGTAGCAGACTCAAACTAATCTTCTAGGCAAATTCAAAGAAAGCGTTTTAATTAAGCATTCTTGCTTCTTGCATATACCCTGGCTCTTCCTTCAAGGACTGAGAAACAGAGAAGACAGATGTTTGTCTGTATCTGACAATCCCGGGGTAGAGGTGTAATGGGTGGAATTGGTAGAAATCTAGAAAAGCAGAATTTCAATAGTAAATATTAAGAGAATAAGAAACAGAAAAGATGAGCCACTGCAGGACTTTGTCTTAGTCATGGCACCCATGGCACCTTAGCAAAACGCACCACGCACAGAGGGGCAGTCAATAAATGATGAATTCAATTTAACTCAATCCACTCTCATTTGTACTGTGCTTTGCAGTTACAAAGAAAAGAAGAAAAAGAAGTAAATGAGGAATAAGGGAATAAGTAAAGAAATAAAAAGAAAGCAAATGGATAAAGGAAAGTCTCAAGAATAAGCAAGAGGATGAAAAGGTTCAGAAAAGAGGAAAAAATACGAGTTTCTCTTTGTCATTCTCAATCATTTCAAATCACCCCACCTTTCGTTCTAAAATACCTGGAGCTTAGAAAGTCTGCCTGCTAAGCAAGCCACAAGAAGGGGCTCCCTCAGCTTCGGAACGTGCATTTTCACAAATGATAAGCCTTTGGTCCTTGGTTAATTTAGAGTTTGTGCCTAGGAATAACCACGAGCAAAGCTCTAACATCTCTCAAGTGTGACCTCTAACATCCCATCCATCCCCTGTCGGCATTCCCCAAATCTTAGGAATCTTGGGAATTGGGGGTGGGGGGTTGGGGGGCGGTTTGAGGTCATGAGGAGGGGGATCCTCTACAGGCCCCTTAACTAAGACAACAGAGGGAGATAGTGAGACAGGAAAGCCCAAGGACTAGAGAAAAAGCCCACGTTTGCGAATAGGAGGGTATCTATAAGTATGGCTATTAGAAATTGCCAGGGAAAAAAAGGGCAGAGCCTTCAACATGGAAGAAATGTGGGGGCACTTGAATGCGCATCACCTTACACCTGGCGTAGAGCCCCCAATAAAAAGCCATGAGGTCCAAAGCCTTAAGCGGCCAGAGGAGTCCCCGCAAAGGAAGCGGGGATGTGCAGCAGGGAGCCCACAGAAAGCAGCACTGGTGCTGTCCCAAGGGAAACATTTTTTTTCTCTCCCCTAAAGTAGCGCATCTCCTAAGCATCCGCAGCTTAACCTGGGGGAGAGAGAGACCTCTTCAGATCCAGACCTGGGCGGCCGCGTCCTGACCCCATTACGTGGGCTTAAAAGTTGCCAGGAGAGTTGGCGCTGGAAAAGGCAGACCTGGCAGGAGCGGCCACCGAAGAGGCGTCAGGTTTCCCAGGAACAAAGGGGCCCGGGAAGGGGCAACTAGCGGGGCAGGTTCCTGGGGGCTCCTCCTTGAGGGTAGAGACGAGGGTGGCCACGTCCTCCAGGCCTGGGGGCGCAGGGGAGATGGGGAGCTGGCAAAGATGTCCTGGGATTCCGCCTCCCGGCTAAAGCCTCCTTTCGGGGCCCTCCAACCGCCCCCGCGTTCTCCGCGCCCCTCTCCAGCTGGGAAGCCACTACTGGAGACAATAGGAGACGGGAATCCCCAGCCCCTGCCAGCCCCTGCGAACCCCTGCGAACCCCGAGGACCCCCCGACAACCCCGGGAGCACTGCGATCAGCCGGCGAAGCCCCGAAGGTGGGCTGGGCTGTGGCGGGCGCCCCCTCCCTCCTGCGCCCCAGGGCCGCTTCGCCCTCTGCACAGCGGGCATTACCTTTCATCCAGTCCACTACTTGACTCGGAGACCATTTGCTCACCGGTTCCATGATCAAAGCCATGGCACAGGGTCGATTCCTCGCCGGGCGCAGAGCTCAACACAAAACGAACTCAGCAGCCCGAGCCGCCCGAAGGTGGGGTCCCTTGCTGGCCGCTGCCTCGCAGGGCGGGCGGCGCGGAGAAGGCGGCTTTTGTGTGGCGGGTCTCGCGGCCGCAATGTCTCTTAGCAAACGGCGGGCAGCAGCGGCGGGAGCGGCAAGCGGGTGGGAAACGCGCTGGGGTCGCGGCTCCGCGCCGATTCGGCTTGGTCCCGCTGAGGCGGCGGCTGCTGCTGTTGCTCCGCCACTCCGCTCAGGTCTGCGTCCCTCCGGGTCTTCAGTTCAAGGCACGCACTGCTGAGGGTCGCGGAGCTGCGGGAAGGAGCCGCCGCCGCCCGCCCGCCCGCAAGCCAACTTGCCTGCTCGCCTCGCGCGCAGGAGTGAAGCCCCTGGCACGACTAGCTGCCCGGCGGAAATGACGAGGGGCCTCCTGCCACCCAAAATATCTCTCCGCAGCCCTCGGGTGCGGGGAGCGCGCGCCACGAGCCCCCCGCCCGCTTGCTGCCGTGCGGTCCCGCCCCCGGGGCCGACGGCAGGCGCGCGAGGCGCGTGCGCGTGCGCGCGCCGGCACGCGGCCCGAGCCCAGGGTCTGCCTGTCAGTCAGGCAGGTGCGGACGGCTAGCAGCTTCGCGTTCCCGCCTCGCGGGCCGCTCCAGGACGGGGCATGCTAGGAGCGCGTGCGCCCCAGCTCCCGGTCAGTCAGTCCGAAACCAGCGGCCGGAGTACGGCTCAGAGCGGCCTCTGTGCGGGCGCCGCGGAGGTGGGACGGGCCGCCCACCAGTTGAACGCCGACTGCTGAGGCAGCTGAGGAGGTACCTGCGGCCCCGCCGCCCAGGGGAGGGGGACACCGCTGAGCGCGGGGGTTACAGCTGGAGCCCGGGCTTTCCTCGCTCCCACCCTCCCCGCTGCTGAGTGGGCTCCCGAGGTGATTCCCGAGCCCCGTGCACGTCTGCGGAGACGGAAGCGTGGAATGCCGCGGCCGGGAACCGGGCTTCGCCAGCCAGAAACGCAGCGATGACGAGGCAGAGGGCCGGGGCTGTGGGACCGCCCCCGATGGTGCACCGGGCCTGGGAAGTCAGGCGTGGAGCTGGCACCTGCGAGTGCTGCTGCTGGTGATACCGAGACGGGTTCGCCACGCCGACCTTGGAAGGGCTGTGTGTCAGGTTTCTGGCCAACTCCAATGCTGAGAGCGCCCAGTACCTGTTTTAGAGGGTGTCCTTTTGTTTTGAGATATTCTTTTATACGAACTGAGGGGTAACACTGGGATTTAAAATGAGTGACGAATTGTAACTAACTTCAAAACTCATGTTCTTCAGAAATCTTACACAGGCTGCTATGCAACCCTTAGTAAAATATAGTTTGCCTAATGGGGCTTCACTTTAAACGACATATAATTAATCCTAGAAAGTATAGATGCAAACCCCGTAGCACCATTATAGATGTTTTCTCTTCTCATTCTTAAATAGCTCCATTGAGTAAAAGAGAGACTCATTTTATTTCTATAACCATTTCAATAATGTCAGTAGGTTTTGCCAGTTCTTGCAGTAACCCATTTTCTCTAGTTCAATTGCATGAAATGCAGAACTGCCACTTTTCTCAACTGACATAAGTTGACATCCCTGCACATACACAAAGAGCTGAAACCACAGTAGCTAAAATATTTTGATGTTTTCAGGCTAGTGATAGAAAGCAAGTAAAACTTAAGATGGCCTGTCTGTGGGCTTATTTTTCCAACAATCCGAACTTAGTATATGGGAAATTGTGGAAAGAAACGTAGGTTATCTTGACAAGTCTATGCTTAGAGGATAAGGTATAGCACCTTTCATAATCCAGATTATGGTTGTGATTTACAACTTTTTCTTGGCTAACCAGGTGAAAGGGGACTGTATTTTGGAGTGCTTACATTACAACTGAGTCTCAGAACATTGCATCAATATTTCAAGAAAAATCATTTCCAGCATCAGTAACTTATGGAGTAGCTGTATGTTCAGAAACTTAATGGAATGGATGAATTGTGAATTGCTAGTGGTTAGTCATAAGGGGATGTTAAAAGTAATTTTATCAAAGTAACACTGCTAATAATAACAATGAACATTTATTGAGCACTGTGCTAAGTACTTTATATACATTTTTATCCTCAAAACAGCTCTATCATTAGTCACATTTTACAGGTAGGAAAACCTTGGCTATCTACATTCACTTCCTATCCCCAGAGCCTGTTACACATAGTTCAATAAATGTTGAAAAAATTAGTGAATAAGGCTTAAAGAGGTTAAGTAATTTGTCTGAGGTCATGATACATGACTGTAATACCAAATTAAGATTTCGCAATATGAGCTTTTAAAACTAGTAAGGCTTATATCAGTGTCACAAAACAAACAGGGTACTTTGGAAGGGGAAAGTCCGTTGAATGTTAACTGAGTACGTCATCAGAAAGTTGACTACACAGGAGTGTGAGAGTCACCATGAGTATTCCTGAACAGTACCTAACTAGCAACTGTGCAATTGTAGGAAGCGACCAAATTTGGCTGAAACACCAAGCTGCATATCCTGACTGTGCTTGGATGACAAGCAACCAGACTATATATCATATGGCAAGCAAGTTTAAACTGAGATATTGTTTGCATAATGAGTGAAATATCAATCAAAAGAAATGCCAAAGACCAAGGTGCAATAGAAAGGAAACATATTTCATGAAAAGTGCCAAAGAAGATGACGAAAAAGATCCCAGAGAAAGAGGATTTTAAGGAAGACCCTATATTGGAATTAAGTTGTACATGTTCTCCTGTTTAGGTTACAGTGAGGAATTTATTTAGTTTAATCGCCTGAGATAACTATAAAATAATCCTAACAACTAAGAATGATTGAGCCAAAGTGTGGGTGTGGAGTTATATTATCTAATAGAGTTTGCAAAGGCCTTAGGTATTTGTCCTAAGTCCTTCTCCTTGAGGTTTCCCTTCAAAACATAAAAAATGAAAAATTTGACTTTGATTTTGACAGTATAATAGGCATTAATTATTTCACTTAATTCATTCAAAGCATAACTGGCTTTTCACTCAAATATTCTTGATTTGGGGAGAAGAAAAATAAAAGGAATAAATCATCATTGCCTTCACTCTTATTTTAACTTTAAATGACTCAGCCAAATCTTTCCTGCACCTTTCTTTCCACAACTTTTCAAATAAACTAACTTTTCTATTCTTTTGCCTATTATTCAAAATGTTAGTGTCTTGACCCATTTTTATAAATGTAGTATAGTGTGATTATGGACAAACTTCAGCAACTTAATTTTGCCTTCTCTTAATAATACACAATACAATCTGAAAGATTAGGAGAAAAGTATGTTGTCATAAAATACATATCAAATCAATGTGTTAAAAGATATGATGTCATACATACTTCAGTAGTCTAGATATAAAAGCCAAACTGATTCTTTGGAAGCAGACTTGGGTTCTTTTTGGAAGCAGGCACAGGAAAAATATTAATGAAATTAATTGGAAGGCATGAAACTTGTGAGATGTTTGCAGCTGTATCAGAATAAATCACTTTAAATCATCTTTTAATCCAATTGTTATAGTTTTGTCTTTTTATTCTTCTCCCTCTATATTTCATTAGAAAATTTAAATCTCTTGTCCAAATGGTTTTGGTTAAGATTTTATGGTTTCTGAAATGTGTCTAAATATTTCATATATGGAATTTACAAAGGTCCTCTAACTAGAATCTAGGTGCTCAATGGGTTTGACTCTTTGGGATTGAGTCAGATGAGAAGGCAGGCTTCCACTGGAAGAAGGACTTTAAAGCCTTTGTCTCTTTGGGGCTAAAGACAGGAATTACCAGTATGAATGTTTCTTCTGGAGCTGCAAGCTGAGTATCTCTAGCCTCTACATTTTCCAACCTAGGTTATCTTATAGGGGCCTTAATCTTTACTTCCCAGTTCTTCTGCTAAGAAGCTTGCCTTGCATCACACCTCAGCCTTGCAATGCAAGACATATTTTAATGTCTTTTAGTTAGTTAACATTTAGACAAAATGTCTTGTAGAGTCTTTTCTGGTGATTTTCCCAGTTTGCTTAGATTGTGTTTTTGCTATAGCTGTGTTTAATTTTTAGATTTCTTGCCTTTTTAATGAGTAGTATTTTATAATTTTTTTCTCTTATCTTTCATTTTTGAATGAGTAGTGAGAAGTGACAACGCAGAATAGCTATGTGGGTAGTGCATGTCCTAAAAGAAAGGAAAGTATAAGAACCCCCTTTTCTCCACCTAGTTTTTCCAAAACCTTTACTATAATTTCAAAAGCAGGTGTTCTATGCTGGCACAAGTTGTATATCTTCATCAGAAAAATTTGCTAGGCAATTCTGATAAGACTAGTAGTGATAAAACACAAGTTATTTTCAAGAACAATATATAAAACTTGCTCCAGAGAAAGCTCAGCAAAATTTGTGGAACACTGTTTTTATTTTATTGTAGTGTAATTCAACTAACAGCTATGAATAAAGAACCAAACCTCTGATACAACCAATCACTAGATAGCAATCTGTCTATGCCTCCAATAGTCAGAGAAGCAAGTAGGAAGAGACCTTTAACTGTAAATGACCCTTCAGGAGGAAGCTGTAGGCCAAACCTCCTTTTAGATTATCAGAGAGAAACACCCAGAGACTATAATTAAATTAGTAAAATCCTTTCTTTGCTGTTCTGCCTCTAGAGAAAACTGTATTAAATCAAGTCATGTCCTTTCCAGACCAACATTCACAGCAATCATCTCTGGATGAATAGAAATTGGCTTGAGTTGAGGTTATCCCTAGAGGATTTTTTTAGAGCTCTTTCCAGGTATTCCCTGCTGTATTAATCACAGTCTAATAAAAATCCTGGAGCCTTTCTAGATTAGAAAACCTAGTTTTCTTAACACATTAAGCTCTAGCCCATCAGGGAAGTTTCTGGTGCACTTACCAGCCATTAATGAAGAGCATGTAAACTTTTTATTCAACAATCTTCTTTTGAACAGTTATGAGTGTGCTGGCCCAAGTTGTATCCTTTAATCAGAAAATTTAGCTTGATTTTGTGAATGCAAAGATAACCAAGGTGTTCATAGACTAGTAAGGGAAACAGAAACATTCACAGTTAATAGGCTAATGTGATAAGCGCAATGATGGATGTGTGCGGTACTATGTGCAAAGGAGTACTTAACGTTTGGGCGGAAGACTATATGAAGGAAATAATGTCTGTTCTAGGTTTTAAAGGATGACAGCCAAGCAATAATGCAGAAAAAAGCTTATAGGTGTACCTAGTTTACTGGAGTTGAAAAGCAAAGAGATGACAGGAGATGAGGTGGGATAAGTGGACAACAGCCATATCAGGGAAAAATTTTAAAGATAGCCATTTAAGAATTTTAAGCAACGAAGTGACTTAGTTATGCTTATATATTTATGTTTTATGTTGACTGACAACGATGGAGAGCATAGATTTGAGAGGAATAGAGTGGGGGAGGGGGTCAGTTTGGAGGATGTGACAATAAACCAGTGAAGAGATGACTTGGTTCTGAAATAGAGCAGTGAAGGTGGGAATTGAGAGAAGGGAATGGATTTAACAAATATTCAGGGGAATTTGGTGATTGATTGGATATGAGAGGTCAGGAAAAGATCAATATCAAGAATGATTCTCAGCATTCATTCTTGATACTGAGTTGAATGGATTGGGTAGATTGTTTCTTCATCTAAAATGAAAAATAGAAGAAGATTTGGGAGAGGAAAGTGATCTGAGATGTTTGTTCTATTTTGGACATTCTAAATATGAGATACCTTTGGGACAGCTGACAAGGGATTTCTAGTAGGCATCTTTTGCATTCAAATATAGGAATGTGAGGCTCGGTTTGGGCTGAAGATAGAGTTGAGAGTCACCACTAAAACGAGAGTATGACAGGGAGAGTATCAGATGCCCATGGAGGAAGTCCACAGAAGAGAAGAAGAAAATAAGTAATGAAGAGAATTGTCATGATAAGCCAGTGAAAAAAGAATATCAGGAAGAAATGGAAAATTGTGTGAACTGCAAAAATGATGTTGTTCTAGTAAGAACTGAGAAGAAAAATCTAGTGGTTTTGTCAGTTTGGGTATCCTTTATAGCCTTATTAAGGTGTGAAAGAACTGTATGTCAGAAGGGGAGGCTTGGAATATAGGGCATTAACTTTTTCACAAGTCAATTTTCCTTCCATTCTTCCTCATAGCACACCTATGTGAATAACTTATTCAGATGACTCCATAGTGAATGGTAATGATTCTCTTACAACCACCACTTGCATAATTCTTTTCAGATGAAATCCCAGACACTATTGATGATCACTAGTTTTATCTCATACTTTTGTCACTTATGGGATGATGGCATATTTTAAGGTAGTCTGGCTTTTAAATCCTCCACTCCTCATCAGATTGTAGAATAGCTTTGCCCTGGCACTCTGGTGATCTTACACATCTCTAAATAGGCCATGTAGGCAGGATTCAACTGCAGTCTGACACATGTCTTTGCATAATGCACTGTGATCTTCGCTGGAACATGACAGACAGTCTATCCCATGTCCATTTCTCATCTGCCACCCCGGTTCCAGTGAGGCATGGGACTCTCCACCTCACCACAGCTTCAGGTACAGCTTCAGACTAAAGAACTGTTTGACTGTAGTTTAGAGTTGACTCCTCAATGATCAAGAGACCCACCACTTGTATCCTGTGTCATGTGGTCCCTCCAGTTTGGTATCATCCTATGGAACTAGGGACATGGAGCTATGATACTGTGGTGATCTTGTGTTGCTTTCTATTTAAATAATAAACTTTCTAAATCCATTTGGAGTTTTTACTTTACTGACTAAATCTATAAAAGTGTAATAAGACAATCTAGCAGCTGCCACCATACCACTGCTTAGGTACTGACTGACCACTTGGCACAGATCTGATCTAGGAAGTCCATAAATACTCCCAAAAGGAGAGAGCTTTGTTGAACTTCTGCCTGGATAAATTAGGCCAGTCCAGCACTGGCCTAGTAAATCGGCAGCAGCAGCAACTTGATTTCAAATTTGAAAAGACTGCATTTCCTCTTATCACTGGGGCTCCCTAAGTTAACCCTATAATTAAAAAAAACCCGTGTTAATGTTGCAAAGTAAAAATAAACCCCAATCTAAACCCTTTCTTCTGAGCTTTAACATTTTTTATTTACAAAACACCTACATTTCAGGGAATGCCCCCATATTCAAGATGTTAGATCATTTTCATCTGAACATTTAGCAGTCTTACTTGGTAGTGGCAAATGTGAGCTGGCAAAATTGGTGCTAGATAAAATCTGAGGCCCTGTTTATAATTTAACTGATACATTTCTAGCAATCAAAAATTTTAAATGTAAAAAGTGCTTAAGATGGTAGACATTATTTAATCCTTGGATAATAACTGACAGGCTATGGAAGAATAAAGATGGGACTGGAAAAGGAAGATTGCTTTCTTTCTTTATAGATTCAGTTTTTTTCTTAAACAGGTCTCATTTACTTCTAGGAAGATTGGCAAATTAAGGACGCTCATACCAAGTGGAACAAGTCAGTTATTCCCACTGATCAGGAAGTGTATCCACAGAGGCATGTAAGTTTGTCACTGATTTTGATATTTTTTGATTTTGAAAGAAAATTTAGTTATTTCGGTAGTCTAAATAATGAAAATATTTTAGATTGTTTAGTTTTTCTTAGGAACTACTTCCAATACTTTGTACTACAATGCAAGCTGTCCTTTCTTGTATTTTCAATGTGAACATCTACTCTGTATGGACCCTGTGCTAAGCACTATACACTCAAAAATAATTAAAACATGGTTGCTGTCCTCAAATCCTATAAATGAAACATAACATATAAATAGATATTGTTGCCATAATGTAACAAGCAAAATGACAGAGATATACAAAAGAATAATGGGTGTATTCACAATATGAAAATATGGAAGAATACCAAATGAATAAATAAATACACATCTTTCTAGATTATGAAATGGCAATGTAATTGTACATTGTGTAATGTTTTGTCTCCATTCATTCAAAAGATATTTATTAAATTGTTACTGTGTACCAGGAACTTGGCTAAGTACCAAGAATAAATTAGTGAATATAATGTATATGCCTCCTGACCCTATTGAGTTTACAATCTAGTGGAAGCCGTACAATATGCTATCAGGTAAATAAACAAACAAACAAAAAATATATGCAAATCATGAAAAGTACTGGTATAAAATCTACAAGGTATAGTGACAGAGAACAACTAGGGTCATGGAGAGAGGAAACTCCTTAAGGTGATCAGAGAAGACTTCCCTGACTAGGTGACTTTTAGGTATAGTCTTGAGGTACAAAAAGAATGCAGGCAGAAATAGCTCACTCAAGGGAGAAGTAAAAGCATATATGAAGTCCCAGGGGGTAGTAAAGAGTTTGAGGTGACTGAGGAAAAGAAAGGAAATCAGTGTAGCTGAAACATAGTGAATGGGTGAGGGCATGAAAGACATAGAGAAAAAGGTTGGAGTTAAACAGGGTCTTATAAGTTTGTGAGGTAAGTTTGGGATACAGTAAAAAGCCATTAATACTTGTAAGCAGATCAGAAACATCTAATTTGTATTTACAAATTAGAGATGGGGCTTCTCCTTTCAAAAATATCAAGTAGAGGCACCTTTCCATATTCCTTCCACTAAATACAACTAAAAACTCTGGACTTTATATAAAACAAACATAAAAAGACTTTGAAGGGTAGAGAGAAGAAAGACAGGGATGAAAGTCCCAGTTCCCACTTGGCCTTCTCAGATACCACCATGGCAGGAGTGTTGAAGTACCTTGATAAAGCCTGGTGAAGGTAGAAGGCTAGGCTCCCTGCTTTGCCTTTGCTGAGATAGTTGGCAATAGGGCCACAGTTTTCTCTGTGGTGTTTAGGAACTCAGACTCAAGAAATGACATGGTGTTAAGTTTCCCAAGTTTTTATTTATTGCCTCATATATCACAGACTTAGAGCTGAAGAAGCCAGCAATCTTAAGACACTGAGGGCATAGAAAAAAATGTCCCAAGAAAAGCCTGCTTGCTCTAGCTAACTGACCAGGAATGAGGTAGGCAGCCTAGCAAGGCAAAAAACATTGAAATAATAACCACTATATCCCAGCCAAACACCTACAGCTTAAGAAAATAAAAGTAAACCACCCATCTAAAAGGAACTTGAATAGACATTTTCCCCAAGAAGATAGACAAATGGCCAAAAAGCACATGAAAAAATGTTCACCATCACTAATCATTTAGGAAATGTGAGTTAAAACCATAATGAGATACCACTTCACATTCATTAGGTTGGCTTCTATGAAAAAAACAGAAAATGTGTTGGTGAGGATATGAAGAAATTAAAATTCTTGTGCATTGCTGGTGAGAATATAAAATGGTGCATCCACTGTGGAAAATGGTTTGGCAGTTCCTCAAAAAATTAAAAATAGAATTACCATATGATCTGGCAATTCTTCTTCTAAGGTATATACCCAAATGAATTGAAAGCAGGACTCAATCAGATACTGTACAGCAATGTTTGTAGCAGCATTATTTGTAATAGCCAAAAGGTGGAAACAATCCAAATGTCCATCAACAGATGAATATATAAACTGAATGTGGTGTATACATACAATAGAGGGTTATTCAGGCTTAAAAAACATTGGAGTTCTGACACATGCTATAACATGGATGAGCCTTGAAAACACTGTGCTAAGTGAAGTAAGCCAAACACAAAAGGACAACTATTGTATGATTCCACTTACATGAGGTACCTAGAATACACAAATTCACAGAGACAAAGTTGAATAGTGGTTACTAGAGGCTTCAGGGAGGAGAGAATAGGGAGTTACTGTCTAACGGATCAGTTTAAGAAATGGAGAGTGGTAATGGTTGTACAATAGGGTAAGTGTACTAACGCCACTGAATTTTACACTTAAAATGATAAAATGGTAAATTTATACAATGTATATTTTATCACAATTAAAATATACTAAAAAAAGGAGAAAAAAAGGGAAACCATAGAGTCCAGAAAGAAGTAAAACAACGTTCTCCAAGTGCTGAAAAAACTGTCAACCCAGAATTCAGAATTCTGTATTCAGCAAAAATATTCTCCAAGACAAAAGGGTAAATCAAGATATCCTCAGATGAAAGAAGGCTAATAAATTTTGCCCACATATCTACTCTAAAAGAATGGCTAAAAGAAGTTCTCCAAACAGAAAGGAAATGATAAAAAAAGGGACAGTGGAACATCCATAAGGAAGAAAGAACATGGTAAGCAAAAAGATGGGTAAATACAAATATAATAGCAACATTCATTCTCTTGAGTTTCCTAAATTATGGCTGATGGTTGAAGCAAAAATTATAACAGTGTGATATAGTTCTCAATGTATGGAGAGGATACATATAAGATTATTATATGTATATATAAGTATAAATGGGGGAGAGTTAAGGCACATAAAGAGGGGCAAAGTTTCTAAACTTCAATGGAACTGGTAAAATGATGACACCAGTAGACTGTAATAAGTTATGAGTATATAATGTAATACCTAGAGTAACCTCTAAAAAGTTATATAAGTGACACTCAAAAACACTACCAATGAAGTGAAATTCTAAAAAAAATATTCAAGTAACCCACAAGAACACAGGAAAAAGAAAATAGAAATGAAAAACAGAGTGAGACTTCCGGGAAGATGGCGGTGTGAGCAGGGCGGCAGAAATCTCCTCCCAACACTATATTTATCTACGAAAACACCGAAAATACATCTATTCCTAAAAGAGAGACGAGAATACACAGGAAAGCGCACAGCGTGCAGCTACACCCGAGAGGACTCGGCACCCCAAGAGGCGGGTAAGATACGGAGCCGCGACCCGGCGGGACCCGAGCCCTCCCCCACCCCAGCGCAACGGCGGGAGGAGAGGTTTCAGAGCCGGGAGGGAGTGGAAGCACACCCCGCGAAGTAGCCAGCCCCGGTGATCTGCGCGGGGAGCGCTGACCCACATTGCGCAGTGCAGCAGAGATTGGAGAGACAGAGGGGCAGGATCTGAGCGGGGAACGCGCCAGGGTGCTTGCAGCCGGCTCCCGGGAAGGAAAAAAAAAAGTGCGCGCTTTCTTCAGCGGTCTTAAAGAGACAGGAGCCCAGCGGAGGAGCCGGATCGCCCCAGCACACTCAGCCCAGCAGGCTGGGAGTCCTGGGGAGTTTCAGACGCCTTAGCTGGCGACTGAGGAAGCGTAGCCATACTTAACACTTCTCACTGAGATCAGCAGCCTCCTATTCGTTCCCACCCCTGCCAGAGCGATAAAGGGCCCTGCGGAGCGGCACAGTCACAGCTGTTGAATAGTGGGGCAATAGCGCCACCTAGAGCATTCCCACAGAATCTACGTACGGTGGGCATTTTTTTGTTTTTTTTGTTTTGTTTTGTTTTTTGTTTTGTTTTTGTTTTTTCTTTTCTTTCTTTTTTTTCTTTTTTCTCTTTCTTTTTTTTCTTCTTCTCTTTTTAAAGTCTTAAAGAGCCCAGCTGACATACGTGGCAACTATCAGTGACCAAATTATACAGTCATGAAAAGACAGAGGAATATGGTTCAGACCAAAATCAACCAGACAACCCCAGAGAGGGAGTCTGAAGGGATGGAAATGCACAGCCTCCCTGAAAAAGAATTTAGAATAAAAGTCATAACCATGCTGATGGACCTACAGAGAAATGTGCAAGAGCTGAGGGAGGAAGTGAGGGAACTGAAGAAAGACAATACAGAAATCAGACAAGCGATCGACGGGCTTAACAGCAGAATGGATGAGATGCGAGAGACTGTTTATGGAATAGAAAACAGAGAACAGGAGTACAGAGCAGCTGAGGCAGAGAGAGATAAAAGGATTTCTAGGAATGAAAGAATATTAAGAGAACTGTGTGACCAATCCAAACGGAACAATATTCGCATTATAGGAGTACCAGAGGAAGAAGAGAGAGAAAAAGGGATAGAAAGTGTCTTTGAAGAAATAATTGCTGAAAACTTTCCCTCGCTGGGGAAGGAAGTAGTCTCGCAGTCCACCGAAGCTCATAGATCTCCCAACACAAGGGACCCAAGGAAGACAACACCAAGACACATAATAATTAGGATGGCAAAGATCAAAGATAAAGACAGGGTATTAAAGGCAGCTAGAGAGAGAAAAAAGATCACCTACAAAGGAAAACCCATCAGACTATCATCAGACTTCTCAACAGAAACCTTACAGGCCAGAAGAGAATGGCATGATATATTTAACGTAATGAAACAGAAGGGCCTCGAACCAAGAATATTGTATCCAGCACGATTATCATTAAATATGATGGAGGGATTAAACAATTTCAGATAAACGAAAGTTAAGAGAATTTGCATCTCATAAACCACCACTACAGGATATCTTAAATGGACTGCTCTAGAGGGAAGCACACCTAAGGCTAAAAAGATGTCACCAGAGAAAAAAAAAATCATAGCAAAGAAAGCAGACCATCCAAATGCCAACTAAAGGCAAAGAATAAAACACCTATTATAGAAAGAATGGAGGAGGAGGAATAAGAAGGGAGAGAAAGAAAGAAACATCAGACTGTGTTTACAATAACTTAACAAGAAAGTTAAGTTAGATTGTTAGATAGTAAAGAAGCAACCCTTGAACCCTTGGTAACCACGAATCTAAAGCCAGCAATGGCAATAAGTACATACCTATCAATAATCACCCTAAATGTAAATGGACTGAATGCACCAATCAAAAGACACAGAGTAACAGAATGGATAAAAAAGCAAGACCCATCTATATGCTGCCTACAAGAAACTCACCTCAAATCCAAAGATATACACAGACTAAAAGTGAAGGGATGGAAAAAGATATTTCATGCAAACAACAAAGAGAAAAAAGCCGGTGTTGCAGTACTTGTATCAGACAAAATAGACTTCAAAACGAAGAAAGTAGCAAAAGATAAAGAAGGACATTACATAATGATAAAGGGGTCAGTCCAACAAGAAGATATAACCATTATAAATATATATGCACCCAACACAGGAGCGCCAGCATATGTGAGACAAATACTAACAGAATTAAAGGAGGAAATAGACAGCAATGCATTCATCTTAGGAGACTTCAACACACCACTCACTCCAGAGGACAGATCAACCAGACAGAAAATAAGTAAAGACACAGAGGCACTGAACAACACACTAGAACAGATGGACCTAACAGACATCTACAGAACTCTACACCCAAAAGCAACAGGATACACATTCTTCTCAAGTGCACATGGAACATTTTCCAGAATAGACCACATACTAGGCCACAAAAAGAACCTCAGTAATTTCAAAAATATTGAAATCCTACCAACCAACTTCTCAGATCACCAAGGTATAAAACTAGAAATAAATTTTAGAAAGAAATCAAAAAGGCTCACAAATACATGGAGACTTAACAACATTCTCCTAATTAATCAATGGGTTAACGACCAAATCAAAACAGAAATCAAAGAATATATGGAGACTAATGACAACAACAACACAAAGCCACAACTTCTGTGGGACGCAGCAAAGGCAGTTCTAAGAGGAAAGTATATTGCAATCCAGGCCTATTTAAAGAAGGAAGAACACTCCCAAATGAATAGTCTAAAGACACAATTACTGAAATTGGAAAAAGAAGAACAAATGAGGCCCAAAGTCACCAGAAGGAGGGACATAATAAAGATTAGAGAAGAAATAAATAAAATTGAGAAGAATAAAACAATAGAAAAAATCAATAAAACCAAGAGCTGGTTCTTTGAAAAAATAAACAAAATAGATAAACCCCTAGCCAGACTCATTAAGAGAAAAAGAGAATCTACACACATAAACACAATCAGAAATGAGAAAGGAAAAATCACGACGGACCCCACAGAAATACAAAGAATCATAAGAGAATATTATGAGACTCTATATGCTAACAAGCTGGAAAACATAGAAGAAATGGACAACTTCTTAGAAAAATACAACCTTCCAAGACTGACCAAGCAAGAAACAGAAAAACTAAACAGACCAATCACCAGTGACGAAATCGAATTGGTAATCAAAAAACTACCCAAGAACAAAACCCCTGGGCCTGATGGATTCACCTCTGAATTCTACCAGACATATAGAGAAGAAATAACACCGATTCTCCTTAAAGTTTTCCAAAAAATAGAAGAGGAGGGAATACTTCCAAACTCATTCTATGAAGCCAGCATCACTCTAATACCAAAACCGGGCAAAGACCTCACCAAAAAAGAAAATTACAGACCAATATCCCTGATGAACGTAGATGCAAAAATACTCAACAAAATATTAGCAAACCGAATTCAAAAATACATCAAGAGGATCATACACCATGATCAAGTGGGATTCATCCCAGGGATGCAAGGATGGTACAACATTCGAAAATCCATCAACATCATCCACCACATCAACAAAAAGAAGAACAAAAACCACATGATCATCTCCATAGATGCTGAAAAAGCATTTGACAAAATTCAGCATCCATTCCTGATTAAAACTCTCAACAAAATGGGTATAGAGGGCAAGTACCTCAACATCATAAAGGCTATATATGACAGACCTACAGCTAACATCATATTTAATGGCGAGACGCTGAAAGCTTTTCATCTAAGATCGGGAACAAGACAAGGATGCCCACTCTCTCCACTGTTATTCAACATAGTACTGGAGGTCCTAGCCACAGCAATCAGACAAAACAAAGACATACAAGGCATCCAGATTGGTAAAGAAGAAGTCAAATTGTCACTATTTGCAGATGACATGATATTGTACATAAAAAACCCTAAAGACTCCACTCCAAAACTACTAGAACTAATATCTGAATTCAGCAAAGTTGCAGGATACAAAATTAACACACAGAAATCTGTTGCTTTCCTGTACACTAATGATGAACTAACAGAAAGAGAAATCAGAAAAACAATTCCATTCACAATTGCATCAAAAAGAATAAAATACCTAGGAATAAACCTAACGAAGGAAGTGAAAGACCTGTACTCTGAAAACTACAAGACACTCCTAAGAGAAATTAAAGAGGACACTATCAAATGGAAATGCATCCCATGCTCTTGGCTAGGAAGAATCAATATTGTCAAAATGGCTATACTACCTAAAGCAATCTACAGATTCAATGCAATCCCTATCAAACTACCAACAGCTTTCTTCAATGAACTGGAACAAATAATTCTAAAATTCATATGGAACCACAAAAGACCCCGAATAGCCAAAGCGATCCTGAGAAGGAGGAATAAAACAGGGGGAATTACACTCCCTGACTTCAAGCTCTACTACAAAGCCACAGTAATCAAGACAATTTGGTATTGGCACAAAAACAGACCCACAGACCAGTGGAACAGAATAGAAAATCCAAACATTAACCCAAACATATACAGTCAATTAATATTTGATAAAAGTGCCTTGGATATACAATGGGGAGATGACAGCCTCTTCAGCAGCTGGTGTTGGAAAAACTGGACAGCTACATGTAAGAGAATGAAACTGGACTACTGTCTAGCCCCATACACAAAGGTAAACTCAAGGTGGATCAAAGACTTGAATGTAAGTCATGAAACCATAAAACTCTTAGAAAAAAACATAGGCAAAAATCTCTTGGACATAAACATGAGCAACTTCTTCATGAACATATCTCCCCGGGCAAGGGAAACAAAAGCAAAAATGAACAAGTGGGACTATATCAAGCTGAAAAGCTTCTGTACAGCAAAGGACACCATCAGTAGAACAAAAAGACATCCTACAGTATGGGAGAATATATTCATAAAAAACGTATCTGATAAAGGGTTGACATCCAAAATATATAAAGAACTCATGCACCTTAACAAACAGAAAGCAAATAATCCAATTAAGAAATGGGCAGAGGACATGAATAGACACTTCTCCAAAGAAGAAATTCAGATGGCCAACAGGCACATGAAAAGATGCTCCACATCGCTAATCATCAGAGAAATGCAGATTAAAACCACAATGAGATATCACCTCACACCAGTGAGGATGGCCAACATCCAAAACACAAACAACAACAAATGTTGGCGAGGATGTGGAGAAAAGGGAACCCTCCTACACTGCTGGTGGGACTGCAAATTAGTTCAACCATTGTGGAAAGCAGTATGGAGGTTCCTCAAAAAACTCAAAATAGAAATACCATTTGACCCAGGAATCCCACTCCTAGGAATTTACCCTAAGAATGCAGCAGCCCAATTTGAAAAGGACAGATGCACCCCTATGTTTATTGCAGCACTATTTACAATAGCCAAGAAATGGAAGCAACCTAAGTGTCCATCAGTAGATGAATGGATAAAGAAGAGGTGGTACATATACACAATGGAATATTATTCAGCCATAAGAAGAAAACAAATCCTACCATTTGCAACAACATGGATGGAGCTAGAGGGTATTATGCTCAGTGAAATAAGCCAAGCCGAAAAAGACAAGTATCAAATGATTTCACTCATATGTGGAGTATAAAACAAAGAAAAAAACTGAAGGAACAAAACAGCAGCAGACTCACAGAACCCAAGAACGGACTAATAGTTACCAAAGGGAAAGGGACTGGGGAAAATGGGTGGGAAAGGAGGGATAAGAGGGAAAAAGGGGCATTACGACTAGCAGATGTAATGTTGGGGGGGCACGGGGAGGGCAGTACAACTCAGAGAAGACAAGTAGTGATTCTATAGCATCTCACTACGCTGATGGACAGTGACTGTAATGGGTTTGGTGGGGGGGACCTGATGAAGGGGTAGTTTAATAATCGTAATATTGCACATGTAATTGTAAATTAATGATAATAAAATAATTATATTATTAAAAAAAAAAAAAAAAAAAGAAAAAGAAAAACAGAGTGAACAAACGGAAGACAAAAAAAAAAAGGCAGACTTGAGTTTCAACATAATTATAATTATCTTAAATACAAATGTTCAAAATATACCAATTAAAAGACAGATTTGCACAGTGAATAAAAAAACATTCTAACTCCAGTCAGGGGGACATCCCGGGGCAAAATACCTTTGAAACCAGGATCAGTCAAAGGGAGAAATAAAGTGGGAGAAACCCATTTGTTTCTTACAAGCAGTCCACTTCTGCTCTCCTGTGTTTCTCACAACCTGGCTGCAGAAGAAGAGGCCCCACCTAACCTGTCCAGTCCACATATGCCCTTTCAGGCCCTTGTAATTACCTATTGATATGTAGTTGGACCACTTCTCTCCACCGTTTGGAAACACCTATTGATTGATACGCAGATACACTAAAGCCAGGCAAGAGATTCTGGAAATACTGCAATTTTACCCACAGCTCACCCCTCCAGAAGACTCACCTCATGATCTACATGTTCCCCATCTTCTGCAATGGCCCCTGTGAGAGAAAACTGGAGCACTGTAACCAGACTGATAACATACAGTAGCAACAGCAATAAAGTCATGATAACCCTCAAGCCAGAGGATTCATTTAGGTTCAAAGTCCTATGTAGATGAAGTCCATATCTTGACCATTCCAGGAAGTCAGGAGCTGAACACATAGGGAGTTCGGAGCAATCAACATGCAGCAGCTGCAGCCAGGGGCCACGTCTAGGCCACAGGGACTATAGAAGGGAATAACCTTAAGGGTGATAAGATACATGTTTTAATAACACCAACATAAGCAAATATTATCCATCAGGTAGGATGCATGCAAGAGAGTGGTTCTATGATAGGACAGTGGCAGGAATAGTATCTCATTCTGGTCTAGTATACCAGACATTCACTCCCCTCCATGTGGGAGTTACAAATGGGTCAATATAGGGCTATGGGAGGTACCTGCACTGGCTATAAAGATAAAGCAAAACTTCCCTGTAAGATGCTCTTACCTCCCAGATATTTTGGGTACACTACAGTGATCTTTGGGGGCTACTCTGCTGTTACTCCAGGAATACACATGAGGCCAGCTTCCAGGCCTTTTCCCCAAGGTGCTGGAAGAGTGAGCCATTCATTGCTGATCCATGTGTCAAAATATCCAGGGCCATGTCCACTCAACAGAGTCTCCAGGATTTAATGCATTTGGGGTTGGCAGCAGGATGTTGCTCTGCTGGCCATATCCTGGTTTCAATAACTCTTTGGTTTGCACATAAAGTTGTATAGGAGAGGCAACAAGGTGTGTTAACATATCCACAGGGCTCAAAGCTCCTTTTCAGGGCTTCTCATTCAAACACCATAGCACTGTCCATAAGTGAACTGACCAGCCCAGTAGACTATTGGTGTCCAACTTCAGGCCAGATTTCAACGAACTGTTGTACCTCTCTATCATGCCTGCCCTGGTAGGGTTATATGGTACATGAAAGTTCCACTTTATTCCTAATTGCTGTGCCCATTCTTGTAATGCATATCCAGTAAAGTGGGTGCCTTGATTGCTCTCAATCACCTGTGGCCAGCCATAGGCTGCAAAGAGATGCTCTAGGCTCCTCTTGGTTGGTTGCTGATCTGCACGACGTGCAGGAAAAGCAACCAACAGTCCAGTAGCTGTGTCCACACAAGTCATGGCATACCAATATCCTTCTGATATGGGCAGAGGCCCAATATAGTCTATTTTCCACCTGACAAGGGGTATCGGCCCCTTTACTATTGTCTGATGTTGCTGCGGAACTCACTGTAAGTCCCTCTTAGAGCACACAAAGCACTCCTTCTAGTCTCTGCTGACTTCTTCAAAGGTCAATGGCAAGCCCCGCTGACAGGCTACAGCCCACATTGTCTTTTACCCCACGTACAACAAATGCTGGTGTAGCCATTGGGCCATATCAGAGGCAGGCTTTCCTTCTAGCCAGTGCACCTGGGCCAATGTGTCTGCTTTATCATTCCCTGGGGATGCCAAAGGCAAATGGCCAGTCACATGATATACAGTAACTATCTTAGTCTGACCAAAGGCCCATAGGTCTTAACACAACTCCTGCTCCCAAAGGGGCCAGTGACCAACCATCCAGTTGGCATGGTACCATGTCATGTCAGTAGCCACAGAGTCAAACCCTGATAGATGGCCCAGCTGTCAGTGCAGACAACTATAAGAGAGGGCTCCTGGGTGATCACTAGCCATACTGCCTGCATCTCAGCCCATTTGCTACTCTTCCCCTCTTCATCATCCATCCATATTGTCTCAGTCTTAGGATAGAAAGCCGTAGCCCTCCACTTAGTGGGCTGCCCATGACTGGAGCTGTCTGTATACCAAGCATCTTCAGGTATAGGGGCTTTTCCCTCCGGATAAGGACTCTCAGCTACCAATAGATCAAAAGCAAGTTCTTCCTGCTTTCCACTGGAATATGTCACTGGCCCCAACAAGCATTGGGGCTCTCCACTCAAGGAGAGAGTGCTATGCTGCTGTAAATATGAACCCCATTTGGCCAGTGTAGGTGTCCATGCCACACCACTCTGTGGCCTTTGGGTCCAGTCTCGCACCCACCCCGCAATGGGATAGGTGGTTGTTACCTTAGTCAGAGCTGTTCCAGTGATGGGCTCTGTAGCCAACAAGGAATAGTACACAGCAGTCAGTTAATTCTCTATCAAGGTGTACCAGACCTCTGCTCCTTTCTGTAGTTGTGACCGAAATCCAATAGGTTGGCATGTCCATTCAAGCTGCTGCCAAAGGCCCCATCCATAAACGTCTTCGGTTACATGAACATCTAGCTTACAGGGCCTTGATGAGTCCATTACACTCAAGGCCTGTACAGCCTTGACTGCTTGCTTAGCAGCAGTAAAAGCAGCTGGACATGTTTCATCCCAGTCCCATCTGATGCCCTTTCATACCAACCAGTATAAGGGCTTCAGAATTTGTGCCAAGTGTGGGATAAACATTCTCCAGTAGCCCAAAAGACCCCAAAATGCTTGTAAGACTGCCACAGTGATAGGGGTAGAGAAAGCCTGGACTTTGTCTATGACTGCTTCTGAGATAACTTTAGTTTGACCTGACCAGACAACCCCCAAGAAGTTTACAGGCAAACCAGTTCCCTGAACCTTGGTGCTGTTCACAGCCAGCCCATCCTTTCTCCTATAGATGCTGCAGCAGTCTAGGAACTGCCCCTAAATCTGCAAGAGAATCAGATGGGAGCATGATATCATCAATGTAGTGATACAGCCCCACTGTTTGCAATTCTTCCATGTGGCCAAGTCCTGGGCTACAAGTCCATGACAAATGGTGGGACTATGGAGGTATCCCTGTGGAAGGACAGTGAATGTCCACTACT
>JAVSCE010014154.1:0-74629 GCA_032199065.1 Smutsia gigantea
GTGTGTGTCCTTGTAAATTTATTTAGCTTTCTTAAGCCCTGATTTACTGACTTAAAAAATGGAGGTAATACTGTTACTTAACTCACATGGTTGTGATGATGACTGCATATTATAGAGCACAAAAAGTATGCATAGCAAGCAGCACATAGTAAATACTAAAAAGTTATCTATTGTTTATTACTGTATAGAAAGAACAGGAGAAATTTTTTATTAGCACCATTATTTTATATAACATAAATATGCAAAAGACTATTGAAAAGATCATCAGTGAACAACTTTAGTTTTCGTTTAAATGAAATTACTTCTATCTTCATTTAATATGCAACAATTATTAGTGCCAATTTGGAAACTAGAGCTGGTAATATTGATGATTGTGCCTCTTATACCCAAATGCTTTTTTATAAAGCTAGTAAAACAGCACTGCTACTTAAAATATTTACTCAACACTTGGCAAGTTGAACTGGTCCAAGCATGAAATCATTTTTATTTTTAGGAAAAACTATCACCTACCTGGTTATCTACATGTAGTGCTAAATAAACACATTGAATGTGGCTTTTTAATATTTCAGGGTCATATCAGAATTTTCCATTTTCTTTTTCTATTACTGACCTAAGAAAATTTGATAGTTATATATAAAATTATTTACCCTCATAATTATACCCTTTTAGTATGTGTTTTCATTTTTCTGTATATTCCAAGTGTTGTCCTACTCATCAACAACTCTTCTGTTTCTACGTTCATATACAGTATATGTTTTGTTTCTGATCAGAGGCAGATGATGCCTTCAGCATCCAGAAGGAAACATAGATCCTGGAAATATCACAAATGCCAGTACGCACATGGTACCTCCTTGGTGGTTATCAGATGTGTAGCTATAGCAAAGAGCATCCATGCAGATAGCTGAAATGTAGAGAAGGCAGGTAGGTAGGAACCAGATACCAGCTTCTAAAAACATAAGGAGTGAAACACAAGAGGCAATTGTTATGTGAATTGAACGATATAATTCAACTGGATGCGGCAGAATAGGGTGACCTGGCACAAAACTTGGCCAAGCAGTTGATTGCTAAATTACAGAGAAACATCTTTTGTCAGTTTCAGGTTTGTCTGCTCCTTCACTGTCTTCATCTAAACTGTACACATTGTTCAAATGTGAGATAAAGTTCCACCTTCTGCATGAAGACGTATTTAATAGTAATAAGGATGATATGATGAAAGTGTCAATTACTTTATATACATATGTTCTCATTTCATCCTTGCAACAACTCTGAAGAAGTGGATCCTCAGAAATGTTAGGAAATTTGGCAAACCATTTGTCTAAAGTACTGTTGGTGAGTTTAGGACTTGTGGAGAATAAGATTCCTATGGAAGATCCAGGTGAAGGCTTCTAGAAGTTGTTGGTTAGGTGAGTCTGAAGTTTGGGACATGGAGCAGAGCTGGATATAAAGTTTTTGGAGTCTTTAGCAATTAATGATGGTAGTTGAGAACAATGGATGGGGTAACATAGAGTGTCTGCAGTGAGGAAGGGTGCCTGAAAAAAAATAAGGGGTCTGAGGACAAAACTTGGGAGATACCATTATTTAAGGAGTGAATAGAAGCATAGAAGACAGCAGAAAGAAACTAAGGAGCAGTCATAAAGGCAGGAGAAAAATCAATAGAGTTTGGCATCACAGAAGAAAAGGGAGGATTAAATTTCAAAGTGGAATTGGTCAACAGAGTCAAAGGGCACAGAAAGGTCAAGTTAGAAGAAATTTGGATTATTTCTAAGGGAAGAGAATCACTGGTGGTGCCCTTAGAATATTTTAGGTAGTTTTATGGGTGGAAATTAAGGTATAGGAAATGTAGGTAAGAATATTATAAAGCATGGAAGAAGCTTGAACATACCCCATACCATGATGAGGAAGGAGCTAGTACTGAGAGAGGCTGAAATAAAGAAGAGAGTGGAAATATTACAACTCATTGAACTCCTTGAGGAGATAGGAGAGGCTTGGATCCACATCATGGGTAAAGGATTTAGCTTTAAAGTTGAGAAGAGAAAATTCTTCTGTGAGAGCAAGTGAGGTGGGAACTATGCAGGAGGTTTGAGGACAGTATGACAACGGAGAGATAAGAGAAGGATTTGAGCAAAGGGCAGCTCCCTTCCTCCCAGTCCATAATCAAAGACCACTCTACATGACTGGCTTGTGGTATCCTCTGGAAGCTCCTGGAAACACTGAGATCCAATATCTTCACTAAGATTAATTTCTCCCATACATATTTGCAAACATTGGCTCTTTATATATCAGTGTACTCCTTTTTGGAATGCTGGAATCTGAAATGTCCTTCCCTCGTCTTCACTGAATCAGGTCACTCATCCTCATTGTGGCCTCCTGTTCTTGAGAGCTCCCTATTATCCCAGAACATCTTAGTCTGGCTTCCCTTTCCTTTTTATTCACTCAGCTATCATAGCAATCTTCTTTCTAGAGCCTACCAGCCTTCACCAATGGTTTGAGCTTTGCAATCCCCCACAGCTGCCAGGCCCTCCCTTTACTCATGTATGGGGTACACAATTGAGCCTGTCTGTGTAGGGGTGGAAAACATTTCCCTTCTTCCCTTCTAGGTTCTTTGGCTGACCTAATAATTGATATAAGAGAGATTAACAGATGTAAAACAAATTTAGTTTCATATATTTGAGAAGTGACCAAGGCAGGCAGCTTTTATACCATTTAGACAATTGAAAAGATAAAGAGGTTAAGGTTTGGGGCACAAAATTAGTGAAGAAGTAACAAAGTTTGTTTTTATAGTCTTCTTGGTCCTAAATTCCCTCTTTCTGGTACTAAAGATGCCTTCTACCCTCTTGGCATGGGGAAGGTACCTTTCACATGGGAGATTTATTTATCACTTTCAGGATACAAAGGAGAGTCAAAATGTCTTTCTTGCACCAGCTGCTTCTTAAGTAACTTTAATTCAAGATAATCAATATGCCAAAGTGTCATATTTTGGGGTGGCATATTCTTCTCTCCTTTGGTACTGTCTTTGCAACTTAAGTTTCACAATTCAGAAGATGAGTTGGTAGATTGCTCCATCATTTACCTAACTAGTCTCTTACTCTTGGAAATAGGTCAGTTCAGATAAACAGTTGTGTCTCATTTCAGAAGGCAGTGTTGTGGGTAGGCTCTCAAAGTTAGGCTTACGTGGTGCAAATATCTGTATCAGGTATTTAATAAGAGGCAGGAGACAAAAGTAAAGCAATAGTTGATGGTTGGAGCAGGTTATAAACACAGTCTGTGTCCTGAGGGCACCCAGTCAAGATTTCTAGATGTCAGGCTCAAAACATTTTCAGGTAGAGTGAGGGCAGGCAGTGGTAATATGATAGATCTTTCTGGTTTGTAGTTTGAATGTCTCTGGTACTATTTCTGAGGGGCCCACATAGAAACAGGCATGAAGACTGTCCATACATGAGGTGTTGTGATTTTTCTGAAGTTTCTATCAAGTTGTCCAGCTTTAGCTTGCATGGCTCTGGGAAAGGGCAGTTTTATTTCTCAATGATTCCAAGTCAGAAGGGTGGGAGAATAATTGGAAATATTAATTTGGAGAGTTGTGGTCATATATTGGAGGAAACTAAAAGAATTTAGGATCTAGTCATTTATAGGTAGATAACAAAACCTCACAGACAATTAATAAGACTAGAATCTAATATCTACAAAGGTGTGTTATAGATTTTACTAAAATAATTTTTCTCTCTACAATCAATCCCATTTCTATCAGAGATAAAGTAAGACTAATTTGTTAGTGAAATAAGTCTAGTCTCATTAAACTTGGCCTGATTATTTTTATAAGTGCAGCAAGAATATTGGTTGATCATATAGGCTCTTTTATGTCAGCTTTGGCGGCATTTTTCATAAGGAATCTCAGATTGAACTCTTAAAGTCTCTTGAGGTTAGGAAGCCAAGCCAAGCCAAGGAGTCACCATCAGACTTCACCTGCAATACCTATAAATTTGGGTTAATTCCTCCTTTCTCGAGGTCTCCCAAACATCTTGAGGTTCCTAAGCCTGCCTTACTTACTTGTAAGCAGGCACCAGGCTGTTTTCCCAATGGGCTTTATTGACTCCATAAAGTCAGTCTTAGTTCCTTAAAGTTGTCTGTTCATATATGATTCCATGTACATCTCTTTCAAATATGAAATTCCAGTCAAAGTCTTGGTAATATAATCAATGTTTCCAATTTTGTCCTGTTAACAAGGAAAACAGATTATTATTCAACTTATACAAATAACTATATTGCCATGAAAATAAGAATAGTCACTAAGAGTTTCTGAATTCTGGTTGGGATCAGACAGGGAGAAAAGTAATTGTTTCATCTTTGTTCCCTAAGGTATACTTTAATAAGCTTAAGAGAAATGAGAAAAAAGTTGCTATACCCAAGGAACTAGTTCACACAAATATTTTCTCCTGCTTAAATTTAGAAAAAGAAAATATCTCTCACCACTCACTTCCCTCAGTCCCTGGAGGCAGAGATCCAGGAGACTGAAGAAAGAATTCTTACCTTCTACCTACTCCTGTCAGAAATCTTGGGGGTCTTTCAGTTGTAGTGTTGTGCCCAAGTCACGAGTCCCCGAAAGACCACCAAGGAACCGATTCCAATGCAAACACAAAAGGGTCGTTTATTTCAGCTCGAGCTCAGACTCACACCTGTCACCGACGCAGCGGTTCCAAAGTGAGAGCCCTGAGCTCAGGGTAGGCAAGGTTTTTAAGCATTACAAGGTGCAGGGAGAGGGGGGCTATCTAAGGGGGAAGTTACTGGAACAATAGGTAGCTTTTTCTCATGACTGGAACAAAGTTTTCTCAGAACTAGGCCTGGACTGAGGCCTCTTCTTCAAGATGGCTTTCTCTTTTAAAATGGAGTTTCTCTTGCTCTCACAGTAGCAGCCCCACAGTGAGCAATGTCCAGCCAGGGGAGTGCCCCGCATTGGGAGCCAAAACTGTAAGGGTGGAAAACGTTTCCTTTCTAGGTTTTGCTTGGCTTAATAGACATAAGACAGATTAACAGGAAAAAACAATTTCATACACACAGGAGCCCCATAAAAACATGAGACAAAAAAATGACCAAAGCAGGCAGCTTTTATACCTTTTAGAGAGAAAAACAATAAACTTGTGAAGAATTGACAAGACAAAGACATTTGAGTTTGGGGTAGTAAATTTGTGAACTAACAAGGTTTATTTATACAGCATTCTCAGCCCTAAATCCCTTATTTCTGGTGCTAGAGTTGCCTTCTACCCTCCTGGTGCAGGGAGGGTATCTTTCACATGGCAGACTTATTTCCTGCTTTCAGGGGAACAAAGAAGGGTCAAGGTGGTGTTCTTGTATCAGCTGTTTTCTTAAGCAACTTTAATTCAAAATAATATGATAAAGTGGCATATTTTGATGTAACATATTCTGCTCTCCTTCACCTGGTTCCCACTGATGCCCCAATTTGTAGCTTCACCCACTTCCCCACAGCAGTACTTCAAGCATAGGCTTCTCTCTCAAGTCTTTCTCAACACTATCCCGTCCCCTTTCTGGGTTTACATAGACCCCAGGTTTGCACCCTGTTTACCTCCCTGAACATTAGGTTCTGCAACTCCCGTCTCCTCCACCTCAGCTCTCTCCCTCTCTCTCCCATTAGTTCATTGATCTCTGACCCACCCTTCCCTTTAGACCAGGAACACGTGTGTCTGTGTGCGTGTGTGTTTGAAAGCTATCCCAGCCCCTGGGTCTGTGGGTGGCCAATATTAAGTCTAGAAGGGATCCATTGCGCCCCCTTCCTCTCTGGCCTCACTGTGGCACCCCGTGCAGGCAGTTTCCCTGTTCTCCCAGCAGAGGAGCTCTGCTGAGGATGGAGGCTCCCAGCAGGCTTTGCGGTGTATGTGACTCCGTATTTCCGTGAAGCAGGACGCCATTTTCCGGTGGTGGTTGGTGCGGTGAGGGAAGCTGCGTTTGCTATTTGTGAGGAAAACGAGATTGTGAGGGAGGAAAGAGGCTACAGAGGAGGCCAAAACTGGACAAAGATTGAAGTAGGACTGAGCAGGGAGGTGAGGGGCGGAACTGTTGGCTGCTGCAGCCTTTACCAGCGGCAGTAGGGGCGGCATCGCCCGTGAGGTGGTTGGTTGACGAAGCAACGGCCGCCATGTCGGTTGACTTTCGTGACCCCACTAGCGGGTTCCGTCACACTGACGTGATCAGATTTATCAACAATGAAATCCTCATGAATGGGGGCAGTTCAGATTTCTACGTGGCCTTCCGCTCGCGGCCCTGGAATGAGGTGGAGGACCAGCTTCTGGCCATCATAAATGACCCAGAGGTGCCCTATCCCATCAAGAGGGCTTCTGCCTGGAGTGCACTGGCCTTAAGCGTATGTGTGTTAAACAGGCAGCACGAGCAGCACGTACACCAAATCCAGCAGCTGCAAGGGCAGGTAGAAGAGCGCGAGGCGGCCACCTGGGCCCTGGCGTCCGAGTTGCAGCGGTTACGTGAGGAGCACCATCGGACTTCTGTGCAGCTACGAGGTGCATGGTCCACCCTGCAACAGGTAATGGATGAGCGTGAAGTGTTACGTGGGAGACTGTCCCGGGCCCAGGTCAATATACTGCCTCAGGTGTATGTGCCTGTGGGAAAAGCCGAACAGCTGGGAGCCACAGCATGGCCTATGGTTGTGCAGGAGCAGGGCAAGGTGGTTGCTGTGGGGACACAGGGCACGCAGCATTTGGGGGCACAGGGCATGCGGCATTTCGAACCCCAGAGGGCAGCCTCAAGAGCTGTGGTTTACGTGCCAGAAGTCCCAAACCCCTGGGCCTGGGCCCGGGCCCGGGCCATGCACACCTCTCTGCCAATGTCTGCGCCACGTTCATTCCCACTGCATTCATTATACCCAATGGGAGTATCATTCCCGACACCTCTACCACCCTCAGTAGTCAGGGAAGCAAAAAGAGCAACCGAAACCACAGCCATAGCCGTGGCTGCAACTGCAACCACAGCTGACACTGTAACCACAGATGCAGCTGTAACCACAACCGCAGCCATAACCACAACCGCAGCCATAACCACAACCACAGCAGCTGTACCTCAGATGCTCCCTTTAGGTATCTGGCCACCTGTCCGATATGCTGCAGTGAGGACCCAAGAGAAGGCCCCATTGTGTGACCAGAGCTACTGTGGCCAGGAGCAATATCCTGATACCCTCCACTGTGCAAGTGGCCTGGGGAACAACAGAAGTGACAGTCAAGAGGAAGGTCTTGTGTGTCCCCAGTGGGTTAGTTGCCCCAAGGACATAAAAAGCCTCAACCAGAAAGATCTAGAGAGGACCCAAGGAATAGCCCCTCTGGAAGAAAATTCTAGCCAGAAGGAATGTCCAGCAGTGCCCGTGGAGAAGATCCCCCTGGGGAACAGTGAGAGCCACAGCCAAGAAAGTCCAAAGAGGCCCCAGCAAATAATTCTCATGCCAGGCAGCAAGAGCCTCATTGTGCAAAAAAGCCCAAAGGATCAGCAGCCTCAGGGGCAAAAGGACAAGCAACCAAAAGGGAAAAAAGCCTCAAATTCCCAGGACCAGGAGAAGTTGATCCCAGGCGACAGTCCAGGAAACTGGGACTGCCCATGGTGTAAAACAATGAATTTCTCATGGCGTAAATCCTGCTATGGATGCAAGAAAGTCTATATGGTATTTAGAAGTAGAAGCGTGGATCCTGGAGAAACTCAGTAATTTCAAAAAGGTAAGTAAGAATGGAAACACTCCCAAGAAAACTAATTTCCTAAGACCCCTTCTGATAAAAAAGTAACTCACTTCACAAAAAAATTTGAAAACAAAATTTATCAAAGAGAAAATTAACCCAACTTAACCACTTATCATTCTGGGTACAAATATATACATACATATTTATATTCTTATTTTATACATTTATTTTAACAAAGACAGACTACTTTTGAGTATCACACTTTCTAAATAAGGGATTTCTCTTTATTTAAGTTTCCAGGTGGTGGATTCCGGAGGAGCTGAAGTCATGAAGACTTTTTTTTTTTCATTCATTTGTTTTCTTATTAACCTCCTTTTCCTGAAAATGCCATGTCTTTGAGAGCAACCATGCATATTTAGAGATATAAACAATTTGAATTTTAGGGAATTGCTTTTCCTTGAAAATGCTATTGCTCCTACTGCAGTGTTCATATTTGCTTCCAGTTTTTAAGTTTTATAGGTGAGGGCCTGGTTTTCTATCTCTGAGCCCCACAGAACTGGTTTGTTGCTTAAGAACCTGAACCTGTCCCATTAGATCTCCCAAGAGCTTAAAAGAAAACACCCTTGATTCATACTGACCCACACCTCAGTGAGACCCGCACTGGCTAGAGCCGAGGAGAGAGAGAGAGAAGTCAGGGTGAAAGAGCTCCTTTTGCAATCACTAGGAGGAAAGGAGGGTAAAATTATTTTGTTAGAATTTAATTTCTCTGTTGGGACAAGAAATTCATTTGGAAAAACTGGGGGAGATACGGTGTTAAATTCTATAGATGAAGAGCAAATACGATAAATTTCATTTAATTATACAGATACTTACTGTGTGTGTTGGGAGCTACACTTCATGTTAACATCTGGTGCACACATCATAACCTGCTTGGTGAGTTTGGTTAGGTAACAGGAAAGAGCCTAATTTAGGATACAAATTATATCAGGAGGCCTTTGCCTTGCATGTAGTGTGGCCTTTGGGGAAACCCAACTGAAATAACATCCAGTTATTTTTGCAGTTGTGGGGGGGCTACATCAGAAGGACTTGAGTGACCAAACTGCTCATCTAGTTGGTCCAGATGAGACAAGTGAGCAGTAGCCAAGTTTGAGAGTGTGGCGCATACGAGTACAGGCAGGGCTTTTGTGATACTCTGCTGGCTTCCTCCCTTGAGAGGGACAGGGATTGTCCTGGTTGCCTGAAAGACCACCCGGTGACTGTTTCAAAGGACAGTGCTTCGGGGAGTGCTGGCTACACACTCGAGCCCTCAGCCTTGGGCCACCACTAGTTCAAGCCCCTTTCCTGCCAGAGTGGATGGAGAACAAAATGGATTCCAGTGACAGACAACGTGCTGCAGATGGTGCTTCTCTCTGGCGGACTAACGGGACTGGAACAGGTCCCCTTGAGAATGCCCCTGGGCCCCTTCTCATCCACCGGGTGTGTTCTCTTTGAGCTCTCCACTCCTCTGAGGCAGGGGGATTGGGGGGATGGAGTTAGATGGTCTCCATTCTGAAGAAAACAGTCCTTGAGCCCCACCCCCGCGAGATCCCAGCTCACCAAGCTCAGCGTTGTCAGGGCTTTTCTGACCATCACTGGTAATAAAGAGTGTGCACTCACCTGCTGTGTCTTCTGTGTAATGCGTATCTCGGGCAGATTGGTTAGAGGTGGCAGCTTAAATCTGCATCTTCCCTCCATCCCACTGAGGAGAAGGAACATTCAATCTCATTATTACAGAGCTCCCCCTCTTCTTGTGAGTTATACAAGAATGGCAGGGGTGAGGGGCTTCACCCTATGGGGATTTCAATCCACTGTGATCGTCCCTGGTACTCTTAATGCTCACGTCCACATCGTCCCTTGAAGGTGGGTTTCTGTGTTTCTCCAAGACCAGTGGGGGTTGAATGTGTCTGTCAGTGTTGGAGGTCCTGATGCCTAGTGCCCAGCTTCCCTGCATGCACAGTGTAGCCATAATCCTCTGGAGCCTTGCTTTCTCCCTAGGGTCTTGGCAGGAAGTAAATAGGGCTTAGGTATCATAAGCAGTAGTCTCCTTCATTTCTCTATTCTCCAAGTCCTTGCCTTTCCCTTGGCATGATTCACCCAATCGTATGGTATTTTGTAGATCTTAATGACTTGCACATTTGGAAAGGTGGTCATATGTGGATACTTTTCTTCCTGGGTCTAAATTCAATGCTGGTGCAATAGAGGAGTACAAATCGTGATAGAACGGGTAAAGGTGCCTGATACTGCTGCCTTGCAGGGACTTGAGGTAGTGGTGATGGAGAAGGGATACTGGTATTTCTCTGAGCAGGAGAGTACACGGGAGGTGGGGAGAGGCCTTTTAGATCCTGTGGGAGCTGCAGAGCAAGACAGGCAAAATTCGGTGTGTAGAAAGTACAGGATCATAGCAATATTTTCTATGCTACCTCCTCGTCCATTTCTTCACTTCATACCTGCTACTGGACTGTATGCAGGACCAGTGCCTTCAAACTCCCATTGCCATTTCCATGATTAGTATACCACCTATCATTTAACCTACTCCCACCATCAAAAACAGAATCAGAAAAAACAGTTTTATTAAATACTCAAATAAGAGTACTTCCTGTGGGAGCATCTGTGGCTAACATATCTGCAGGTGCAGGGTATGGAAAAAGTTCCTGTGGTAGGTAAGAGAAGACAGCAGCCTCAGTGGCAGAAAGGACAGGAACAGAGGGCTCAGCATTCCTCAGCATCCCTTAGGGATGAGAGAATTGTACCTGGTAAAGACCAAGGGACTGGAATGGTGAAAGCAGTAAAAGGCAAACAAAAAACCCAAATTGGTTATTTTGGGGATAAAACTTCATTTGGATCATGGAAGGAGATTTCTGATCCTGGATTCAGAAGCTTTGTCTTCTGATGGGTCTACTTCTCTTTGACTTCAAAAATGAAAGAGGAACCAAGGAGATCTGAAACAAATGAAATCAATTTTCTGAGTACATCTCTGATTACAAATGCAGCTTAATATCACCTTAGAAAAATTAGAAAACGCAGAAAAAAAAGATTTAACCATAATCCCAGCACAAGGGAAACACTGTTAATATTTTTATGTATTTAATTACATATATGTACATGCACAGAGATAGGAATAAAATTTTTAAAAACATTCTTTACATGGAAGGTACATATTTTAGTCTTTTTTTAATTGTAAAAAAATGAGATCTACCCTCCATAAATTTTAACTATAAAATTTAACTACATTGTTAATAAGCACAATGTGCAGCAGATCTCTAGAATTTCTTCATCTTGCATAACTGAAACTTTATACCTACAGCCTTACTTTAAATTAATATATTAATTTTTTTTTCTTTTACACCTTAGTGCCCTAGGTGCTGGAGGGCTCTTGTCTCAGACTCATCTATAAGGAGTCTGGCTCATACCATCTACTAAGCAAAGTGCAATCCTGTCAATGCCACCTCTCCTCCCCCGACCCAGAGTCACAGTGCAGCTTCGCCTTTTCCCAGAGACCCGTAGCCAGGTGTCAGGGACCAGGCTTTGGCCCAGAGGATGTGTGGGACGCGACTGAGACCAGAATGGGAGTGAATTGCTCAAGTTCAGAAAGTGCATTCCAAGTCTTCCAGGAGACGGACAGACCCAGAGTAGCAATTCAGCCTTCAATGTTGAGCCCTGGGGCCCCAATCTGATGTTTGCCAAGGTCTAAGGCAGAAGCAATCCAATCACACCATTCTGATGTACATCCTTGTGGCCAGTTTCTTCTGGTAGTAGCGACGTGTCTAGAAGTCAACCCAAGACACCATTGCTGCTTGTACATCCAGCCTCTCCTCAGGACACTTATTTTTCCATCTGACTTAGCCCAACTGCCAGCCTGCTGCGATGGGGTAGCTGGGCCCTTTGCTCAAGAGCTCCATCAGGAAATGATCTCCGGGTTTGAACACCATGGGTAAAGCCTACCGGCCGGGCCAGCTGGAGCCTGGTTCCAGTGGGTGGAGTGTGGCTTTTCCCCGGAAGGCACAGAGGGTGCAGTTGGAGCCTGCAGGGTCTGCTTTGTGGCTTCCCAGATGTGTAGGGGTATAAATGCAGATACGGACGAAGGTGCAGGGGGAGGATAGGCTGGGTTGTTCTGAATGTCACAAACGGCACACAAGACGGCAGAATCTGGCGGCAGAAGCCGCTGCCACTTTCCAGAGGAAGTTTGATATCGTGTGATCTCAGGACTTCTACGGGGGCTGGCAGGGTGGTTCTGAGATGAGAAACGACTGAGTGGCCGATGTTCCGGACTCATTTGTAAGGAGTCTGGTTGAGGCTACATTTCAAGCAAATCCCAATCCAACTTCATCCTTTGCCTGTGTGCTACGCCTCACCCCAGGGCCAAGGCCAGGTGTCGGACAGGGCTCTGGCCCAGAGGCTGTGCAGGGCAGGACCACGGAACCTAGAACGGGTGAGCGAACTGCACATGTAATATATTAATTAATTAACTAATCAATTAATCCATGGACCGCATCTGCAGAAATGCAAATGATAAGATATCCTCATGGACCCTAAATACAAGAGGCTGGGGGCAAATCACAGCTGCAAGACCCAAGCAATCTGTGTTGGAGTAAGCATAGGGAAACGATCATCTGACAGAGCAGAAAATAGGAAAACTCTAAAATACTCTACGAACCAAAATACATGTTCTGACTGGAAAACACAGAAGACTAATTTGAGAAAAGCATGTGGAACTAGAATAGGTGCAAGTGATATGTGGTTAGGTTGAAGGGGTTGGATCATCCAGGTGTTATGAACTCCCAGAACCGCAATCAGAGCTCCCCAAAGCTGATTGAAGAAATGGCATTCTGTTCCTTATTATACTTTTCCTTTATAACTATGGGATTTTTCTTCTATCATTTTCTGTTACTCATTTTTAGGTGATATTGGTTTTCCTGAACTTTTAGAAGGAGGCAATGGTTCACAGAGCTTTTCTAACATCTCAAAGCTCAATCTGTTGTTTTTGTGTGCCCTTCAAAGAAAAGTAGCTTGCTTTCTTGCAGTTCTGGAGGCTAGATGTCCACAATCAAGGTGTTAGCCGAGTTGGGATATGAGGGAGGGGTCTGTTCTAGGCAGCTCTCCTTAGCTCGTAGATGGCCATTTTCTACCAGTACCTCTTCAAATTATCTTCCCCTGTGTGTGTGTCTGTCTCTGTGTTCATATTTCCTCTTTTATATGAACAACAGTCATATTGGATTAGGGCCCACCATAATGACCTCAGCTTAACTAATTACATCAGCAATGACCTAATTTTTCAGTAAGGTCACATTCCGAGGTACTGAAATTTATAATTTCTGCATGTGAATTTTTAGGGGACACAATTCAACCCATAAGATTCCTGAAAGGTAGGTTTTTCTACTTAGATATCTGAATTTAAGAACAATTAAGACTATCATAGCTCTTGGAACTCTTCTAGTATAGGGAGTAAACTGGTTTTGAATCCTAGCACTGGTAATTGCTAGGTGTGTGATACTAAGCAAGTTGTTTATCCTTTCTGTGCCATGGTTTTCCTAATAACATGAGAAAAATAATACCTACTGAATAGGGATGTTGTGAGGATTAAATGTAATAATAAATGAAAACACATAACAGTATCAGCTTTGGTTTGTAAAACAATTAGTATAATTTTTTTTCTTAGAAGAAACAATGAAGCCCAACTGATCCTCACTGAGAAGGCAATGTCTTTTTTTTTTACCAAATAAAATGCAAGCATATAGAAATTTACATTTTTATTTTATTTTTATTGAAGTATAGTTGATACACAATATTATATTGGTTTCAGGTGTATAACATAGTGATTGGACAATTATATACATCACGAAATGCTTACCATAATAAGTGTAGTTACCATCTGTCACCATATAAAGATATTACAATATCATTGATTATATTCCCTATACTATACTTTCATCTCTGTGACTTATTTTATAATTGGAAGTTCATACCTTTTTATTCCCTTCACTTGTTTGACCTGTTACCCCCACCCATCCGCCCCTATGGCAACCACCAGTTTGTTCTCTGTATTTATGAGTCTATTTATGTTTTGTTTGTTCATTTGTTTTTTTTTTTAGATTCTACATGGAAATAAAATGTCATATTTGTCTTTCTCTGACTTATTTAATGTAGAATAATACCCTTTAGATCCATCCATATTGTCACAAATGGCAGAATTTCATTCTTTTTTATGGCTGAGTAATATTCTGTGTGTGTGTGTGTGTGTGTGTGTGTGTACCACATCTTCTTTATCCATTCATCTATTGATGGACACTTAGGTTGCTTCCATATCTTGGCTATTGAAAGTAATGCTGCAATAGACATAGGCATGCATATATTTTTTTGAACTAGTGATTTTGTTTTCTTTAGGTTAATTTGCAGAAGTAGAATTGCTGGGTCATTTTTTGAGGAACCTCCATACTATTTTCCATAGTGTCTGCACCAGTTTACATTCCCACCAACAGCGTAGGAGGGTTCCCTTTTCTCCACATCCTTTCCAACAGTTACTGTTTCTTTTTTTGTTAGTATTAGTCATTCTGATGTGGGAGATGATACCGCATTGTGGTTTTGATTTGCATTTCCTTTATGATTAGTGATGTGGAGCATCTTTTCATGCCTGTTAACCATCTGTATGCCTTATTTGGAAAAACGTCTGTCCAGGTCCTCTGCCCATTTTTTAATTGGATTATTGTGGATTTTTTTGGCATTGAGTTGTATGAGTTTTTTTATATATTTTGGGTATTAGCCCCTTATCTTTTATATCATTTACAAATATCTTCTCCCATTCAGTAGGTTGTCATTTTGTTTTGTTGATGGTTTCCTTTGCTGTGTGGGGAAGCTTTTCAGTTTGAGACAGTCCCACTTGTTTATTTTTGGAAGTATACAATTTAAAATTTTCTTACTAGTGAGAGATGAAGCTCCCTATAATATTCATAATGATTTTTTTAAAGTGTTCATTTAGCTGTTGGGAACATAGTGCTGAAGAAATAAAGTCTTAAGTTCCATTCTCTCTAGGGCAATTGGCTTCACTCATTACTTCCATGGTTTAATTGAATGAATCAGTTACAGATCAGTTAGCGTAGATGTAACCCATTGAATATACCAAAAGCTTTAAGAAGTAAATCAACTTTTCAGTTTGTATAATACTTTCACCTCTTGGTGCTCCTTATTTTACAAAGAAGAGAAAGCATCCTTAATTCCTGAAGAAGAAAAAAATGTAACTAATAACACATTAATTTGATTCCAGCAGCTAAAATTTCAGTTGAGTGTACCATGTTTTCTTCACAATTACAAGCATTGTGGTGTAGCTGGGCTACCATGCCTTTTCTTTCAACTGATCATCTTCCTATACTGTAATCATATTTCAAGGATTGGTCTGTAGCTAAAAGAATAGTGATTTGTATTGTTATAATAGAGTTAGTGTGAGTGTAGCAAATTGGAGCTTTTCATTATAGGCACTATCATAATTGATCATTTTAGTTATTGGTTAGGGTAACTTAAATATAACCCGTAATTTCCACAACTTGAAATCAGTGAAGTACATTTATTTTTAATTAAATAGTTGCCAAAATAAAATCTAGGGAAAATGTGCAAATAAAAACAATAATTTAGTTTTAAGTCCTGTATTAGTTACCTATTGCTATGTAACAGATTACCCAGAATTCGGCAGTTTATAGCAACGTACATTTTTTCTCTCACTGTTTCTGTGGGTCAGGAATCCAGATGTCGTTTAGCTGGGTCCTCTGCTTCAGAGTCTCTTACAAGCCTCCAGTCAAGGTATCAGTCAGGGCTTAGGGGCTCATACGAAGGCTCCATTGTGGAAGGACCCACTTCCAAGGTCACTTACCTGATTATTGGCATATGTGGTAAGCAGGATAATGGTTCCCTAAAGAGGTCTATGTCCTAATCTCTGTAACTCGTGAATATGTTATGTTACATGGCAAAAGGGAATTCAAGTTGCAGATAGAATTAAGGTTGCTAATCAGCCAACCTTAAAATAGGAAGATCATCCTAGATTATTTGGGTGAGCCCAATGTAATCACCGGGCATTAGAGAGAAGTGGGAGGCAAAAGAGGAATCAGTGTGAGGGTGATGCAGTGTGAGAAAGACTTAGCTGGCTATTGCTGGCTTTGAAGATAGAACGGGTGGCATGTGAGGCAAGGGATGTGGGCAGCCTTTAGAGGCTGGAAAAGGCAAGGAAACAGATTATTTCTAGAACCTCCAGAAAGTAAGGCAGCATTGTTTATGCTTGATTTTACCCCAGTAAGTTAATTTCAAACTTCTGATTTTCAGTGAGTTAGCCCAATGAGTTAATTTCCAACATCTGAATTCCAGAACTGTAAGATAATAGATTTGTGTTGTTTTAAACTATGAAGTTTGTGATAATTTGTTTTTGCAGCAATGGGAAACTAATGCAGCAGGATTCAGTTCTTCAAGGGTAATTGGCATGAGTGCCTCAGTTTCTTGCTGGTGGTTGGCTGGAGGCCATCCTCAGTCCCTTGCCATGTGAAGTTCTCCAGCTTGCTTTATCAGGGAAAACACTCAAGAAGAGCAAGAATGAGAGAGAGAAGAGGGTGCTAGAAAGATGGAAGTCACAGTGTTTTGTAACTAGCTACAGAAGTGACACCTCATCACTTTTGGTGTATTCCATTTGTTAAAAGCAAGTCATTAGGTCCAGCCCACAATGGAGGAGAGAGGATTACACAAGGTTGTGAATTCCAGGAGACAGGGATCATTAGGGGCTGTGTTGGAAGCTGCCTGCCACACGTACTGATACAACACAACATTTTCCTCAGGCTTAAAATCAGGAGAACTTCCTGCTAGCTCACTGTTATTACTTTAGTTTTCTTTCTTCTGTAATTTCTTTTAAAAGATATTTTAAATGTATATATGTGGATATATAGATATATGAAGAGAAAGTGAAAAAATATTAAATGTGATCTCTGGTGGAGGGATTTCAAGAGGTACTTTCTTTAAAATGTTACTGTTCTTTTAAAATTTTACAGTGTGCATGATACATATACACACACACATATATATGTATATATATAAAATCAAAATTAACTATTAAACTATTTGAAAAGTTAAAAGATAAAACTGCTACATTTAGGAATGCCCCATATGAATTTTGCTATGTGCGTTGGGTTCTTAACTTACTTTTTGTTGAATACAAAGTCATATTCTGTATTCACTGACCATGCACCACAACACTGTTTTTCATTGCTGAATAAGTTGATCATTGGTTTCACTGGAAAACTAATTATAGGACTTAGAATGAATAAAAAGTTATTGTGAAAATACAGAAACCTTTCCTAACCTCTTATGAGAGATACATAGCAACAGAACTTTCAGATAAGCTGATTCTTATAAAAACCATAGACACAAATGTCTTACATGCGTATAAGACTTTCACCTATTCCTTTTGGAGTTTATCATGCCCCTGAATAGTTCCATATTTAGACATGTAGAAGCAAGTCTGCACTGAAAAACCACTTTTCCCCTGATTTGTTATGAGTAAGATTTGTCATGAGGAACACTGAAAGTGAAGGATAAGCTCTGAGGGTTTTCTGAAAAAGATGACGACTTACCAGTAATTCAAATTGGACATCCTTTTGGCTTTATAAGGAAAGCAAAGTGAGCATATTGATTTGATTTCCTTATAATAATGAGTTACATGACCAGCTAAAATGCTAGCAAAGAATAATTCACATATAATCACATTCCGTCCCTGGGAAAAATGGAGTGCTGTATAAAGCTGCTTTGAGCTAAGATAATATGAAAAGAAAAACATATTGTTATTTGGATAAAATATATTCACAACATGGCCCTTTATTATATTCCATACTTTAAAAAGGAAGGATACAGTATACATTATTAGATTGGAGTGAGTAACTCACCTTTTCTTCTGCATGCATTTGGGTTTTACACATTGAATGGTTTATGTTTGATTAAAATAATTTTTAATTGTGTGTCTGTGATCTCTCATGTGTGTAAAATAGATGAGAGACCAATTTTTCTCTGAAGCTTAAAGTCATAGTGTTTCCTGGCCAGAGAAAAGGTGACCAAATAAACAAATGACTTTATCTGCTGTGGCATTTTACAGATGTGCATATAACATCCATTTTTTTCTTGATCCCTGTTGTTCGCACTTGCAATATTCGGTGAGATGTTGTAAGATCAAAGTAAAATTAATAACATCCAGTAATAATGAGGAGGAAGTGACTGAAGGGATATCTGAAAATATGTTTATCCTCTATAGCATGAGAGAAGGTAGATGTTGGAGGACCGCTTTTTTTGTGACCTTTAAAAAAATTAAATGCAAACATGCATAAGATGATCAAGATAAGGTGAATATGTATATGCTGGAGTATTTGTTTTTACTCATTGCTGCCATTTTCAGTTGACTTGCGGTGTTTATAGCTGAGGCTTTAAACTGCAAAGCACATCACTCCTGGAAATCATTCATTTATTTATAAATATGCACATTCATGTGGATAAAATTCCTATTTTGATTAAGTAATATTTTAAATATCTGTGTTCCCTGATGATAATACGTTATGATATGCTTTGCTATGCCAAACTATGCTGTGATACATTAAAGGATCCCTTACTGCCCAGTGGCTGTATAGTTGGTTTCCAGAAGCAGTGGTAAACATGCTTAGGAATGTAACAGTGATTAATACCATTGGTGACATGATTAGTGGAACCAGTCATTTTATGTGGGGTACTTTTTAAAACCGTTTGATGAGTGCCCTTCCAAAGCAGAAAACTGGCAAGAAAGAGCCTATTCAGGGGGATTTGTAAACAAATGATAAAAATTCAGCTATGCTTTGGTAATCCAACTTTTTAATGATTTACATATTGTTTCTGTTGTTCTAGTGATTGAATAATCTGAAGACTATTATCTTATTAGGAATGTTCCTAAGGGGATTTTTCTTTACAATGAAAAAAGCAGTTTGCCAAAGTGGGCAGTATTTGAACTAATTGTGCTGTTTTCCAGCTACCAAATGAATAGAACATCTGGATGTCTGCAGCCAGCTCAAATTTGCTCCCAGCCAATCAATCAGTCTGCATTTGGGGATTCAGGTTCTACTTATCCAACACCAAAATAAAAAGTGAAAAAAAGCCTGCCATACCTTTAGCTTTTTTTAATATAGTGTAAGAATGACTATACAGATATTTTGAAAATATTAATCTGAAATTTTGTTAGCTATCAGAAAGGTATATTAATCATCTAACAACTTGAAGTTTGTCATGGAGTTTATTATGCTTGTCTTTTTAAAATATATATTTCTTCCATAGGTTTGAAGTTTGCTTTATGCCAGAGCAATGTCAGCTAATATGTATCTTGTAAAAGTTTAATGGAAGGATTTGCAATCCTGTGAAGTTTTAATATTATATCCTATTATTTTTACTTAGGGGCAATCCTAGGTTCACAAAATGATGTATAACATATACAGTATTTATTTTAAAATTATTTACTTTGAAAGTTGGAAAGGATCTTAAAAGTCACTGGACATCAGAACATTCCAATACTTTAATCCTCTCTGCAACATTCCTGCAAAGTGATTGGTTTCCAAGTGAATACTTTACTCTCTTATTCCATCCAGGAATTTATAACCTCAGGAAGCAGCAAAGTTTTTCCTTATACTGAGCTGAAAGCTGGCATGTGGTCAGTCCCAATTTCTTCTTTTGGGAGTTGACAAAAGTAATTTATTTTTTATTTTTATTTTTTATTTTTTTAATAGTTTATTTTGGTATCATTAATCTACAATTACATGTGTAATATTATGGTGATTAAACTACCCCCTTCATCAGGTCCCCCCCACCAACCCCATTTAGTATACTTTTGTTGGCTTCTGGTTTTCAAATGAAACATTACTACTTCTTTTACCTAGTCTTCATATAAAATGGTTTCAAGTTCTCTCTTCAGTTTGACTGTTTTCACATAAACAGATTCTTAAAATATGGCTCTCAGAAATGAACACCATACTCAGGTGTGATCTGAACAAGATTATTGACTCCCTTATTTAAAAGACCATGCTTATATTAATATACTCTAAATTGCAATCCACTTTTTGAAAGGAAACTCATTTTGTATTCACTTTAAAATGTCTAAGTCTTTTTCTTTTCTTTTTAAAATATTTATCGTTGCTAAATCATGTCCTTCCCATGCTGTACTTGTATAGTTTGGGTTTTTGAATCCAAATCTAGGACATTATACTTGCCCCTATAGTAATTCATCTTGTTAGATTTCACCTGTCATTTGCAACCCTGTGATAATCCACAGTAATCCTGTTTTTGTCATCAAAAACATTTTCTTGTCCATCTAGATTTGTGGCACCTGCCAATTTGCTAGATACACCATTCGTATTTTCAGAGAATTCATTAGCCAAGTTATTAAACAGGCCAGAGGCCGGAGAACTTCTTTGGCATATAGTTGGAGATCTCTGATCTTTTAGGTTAACATTATTCCATTTCACATTGACATTATTCTGATAATTTTCATCCTTTGTTTTAGTTATTGAACTAGTTATACATTCATTTAATTTCAGTACCGTCTGGCCCACATTTCTCTATCCTGTTGAAATCTGCAAAAATCGAATGTCTTAGAGTCACTATTTTGGGGTGTCTTCTTGGTCTACCAATTATTGACCCTTCTAGAAGAGAAAATGAAAATTAAAATGGAGGGTTTTGTTTTTTTTTTAATTCTTGTTTTGCAAAATTTGTTGAGCCAGTGTAAAAGTTCTTCTGTGGCTTTAGGACATTGGTTCTGAAAGCCGCCAGGTGGTGTTTCACCTGTTATTGCATTGCTTCATGAAATCAAATGAACCATTATTTATTGACTGCTTACTCTATTGAGAGTACTGTGATAGGCAAGTAGGACACCATGCAAAACTATATGGTCCTTTTTACTGATAGGCTTACTTGTGTTTTCATGGTTACAGATCACCCTCCCCCAATGTTGGCTAGTTACCTTAGAATTCAATGACCCTGATGACAGAGGGGATTTTCTGTGAGAGATTATGGATGGCATATTGTGAACACATTCTGTCAGAAACAAAAAACAAATCCCAAACTCTAATATAGTGCTTTTCAGGTTTTAATCATAAAATAAATGAATTTTATATCAAGGCCTATTTATATATGTATGTGCATATAGGTATATATATATATATATTAATAAACATAAATGTATGTATATATATCTACACACATAAGTATATAAGCATTTGTATATAATCATATGTGCATATGTGTGTACATAATGCCAAAACAAATATTTTACAATACAATATTTGCCCTCATTGCTGGGTTTTCTAGACTTGTCTATTCTATTTTATTAAAAATTTTTATTTGCTGACTACTGAATCACTTTTCTGATCCACTAATAGTCTGTGATTGTTCTAGGGTGGGATCTCTGATGATAGTGGGTCTGCCACGTTATCCATATTCTTGAGGTAAGGAGACATATACTCAAAGGTAGCAGAGATACATTCCCAGTCTAAGCACAATAAGGATTTACAGCCCTCCTTATTGTCTAGGCCACTGTCTTCTCTGTGTGGTCTAGGATATTGCTCTTTGTCAAGTAGGGCACTCCAAGGAGAACATTTATTTGTCTAGTCTCCTTTGGGAATGGAAAGACATACCCAGCATGTTAGGGGCAAGGATGCAACCTAACACTTACAAAGTGCCTATTATGTACCAGGGACTGTTTATGTTATTTTTCAAATTTGGTTAATTATGTGAGGATCTGAGACTATAATAATCTGCCCAAGGTCACTAAGTTACTTTAGCTAAAAAACCTGCATTTAGGCCCAGAGTCCTTCTGACTTCAAAGCCCATGTATATTCAACTATGCTGCATTAACTTCCACTTTAAAATCTGACATTTTTTTAATGCGTTTGAACTGCACCTTTCTTCTCACCTAATTCATAAAACTGCAGTTGCCTCTCTAGGATGATTTCGTCTTTGGAATACAGATTATATTTGTCCCTTCTGTATTACTTATTTGAAACTTTGTTTATAGAGTGGTTAAAACTCTGGAGACTCTGGAGCCAGATATCTTGGGCTCGGGTCTTGGTCCTCCCACTTTGTTAGGTGTGTAAACTTGAACAGGTTATTTAGCCTCTTGGGGCCCAAATTTCCTCATCTGTAAAAAGGAGATATTAGTGGCTCCTTCATAGTGTTTGGGTGAGGATTAAAATGAGTAAATAATGTAAAGCATTTAGAGGGTATGGTGTCTTGCACATAGTGCTAAATAACTCTTAGTTATTGTAAATGTGCTACATACTTACCTACAAGGTGTTTTTTGTTTCAGAAGAACAGCTAGCTGCTTCCACAGTATGCTATGTGAGATACTGAAGGGACCAACTGGAAGAAATCTGTTTCTTATAATGCACTTTCATAGTGTTCCTACTTGGTCTGAAATCTTAGCCATTAGAGTCACTAATGGGAAACACAGTAAGGAAGGAGGGGGCACTATCTCCAGAAGGACCTTGGAACTAACTCAAGCTACCAGGAACTTACTCTCTTGTTTTCTGACATTAGCCAGACTTAAATAGATCTGACTAAACTGTGGACTGGTGTAAGATGGAGAGGCCTAGCCAGAGGAATTGTGGCCCTCTGCCTCTAACCCTGCTTCAGCCACAGGGCTGCTATTTGCGTCCTCTGCTCCTATACTTCTAGAGGCAAAATTAGCATCCCCCACCACTTGTGTGTACATCTTAGGTCACTCACCAAGCCCTAATAAAAATTAATGCCCCCAAAGTAGGTTTGACCCATATAATTGAGAGTTGACTGTATTTCCATTTTAAATATGAGGAAGCTCAAAAAGGTTAAATAAGTTGCCTTATAGTAGAGTTTCTCAACCTGGGCATTATTGACATTTTGGCCCAGACAATTCTTTGTTTTATGGGACTGTCCTGTGCATTGTACCATGTTTGACAATATTCCTAATCTCTACCCGGCAGATGCCAGTTGCCCTCGCTAGCTACAATAACAGATATCTCTAGACATTGCCAAATATTCTAAGCATGGCAGAACAGGGTATATAAAATTACCTCCTGTTGAGAACCACTGCCTTAGATCATAAGCTTGTAAGGTGGGCAGGTAGGGTCCAAATTCAAGAATACTTGATACAGAATGCTGTGATTTTGAACATGATGTGAAACAGTCCCTATCAAATGTGACATAGATAAGCCCTGGCTGGCAAGCAGAGTAAAAGGGTACATGTTATGGAAAGTCAGGTCTGGATGACAAACTGGACCTAACTCACAATTACTGGAAAATTCATCATAAATGGCTTTCTCTTATTAGAGCTTCACATTGCTAAGAGGAACGTAACAAGTGTGAGTGTTTGAGGCCTCTTCTGAGTACATTAAAGGAGCTTGCAGAGCAGGGACAAAAATGTGCAAGTGGTGTGGGAAGAGCTTCAGACACCAGGCTTTTTGCTCCAATGATCCAAAGCATTTTGAAGTAATTCTTCAGAGTTCTGACAGGGACCAGGATACCTGGATACACTCAATCTTCTTTATGTTTACTCACTAGAGTGAAGGTACTAGAGGAACTGGGCACACATCTTTAAATTTCTTTGAAAATGGTAGGGATCTGAGATTCTCCAGTTAATGTGCTTTGTTTCCAGAGATAATTATATTCCAAACCTCCTTTCAGTCTTTGAGAAGCACTAAGAACAAAAAAAAAGAAAAAGAAGGTGAATTTTGGAGCCTGGAACTCTGCATCTAGGCATCTTCCACATGATTTACTGCTCACAGTTCACGATACAAATAATGACCATACCAGCAATACATTCTAATGAAGAATCAGATGGTGAGCATTGCCAAGGCAGAATAAAATGCAATCAGGATTTAAATGTGGCTAAAATAATAGCTCCTTGGATTCGAGCACACCGATTAATGCCAGACTTTTATGAAATGCTGTTATCTGGTCATCAGTGTTATTTTTCTTAGCGAACACTTTGTACTAAACATAAAAGAGGACTAATAAACTAGAAGGAGAATATCTTATTCTATAAAATTAACATGACTCAGGTGATGTGCTTTAGTTACAGATGATCTGTGTTTCAGGATTGACAGGTTATCAGCATAACTTACTTTGAAATATGCATACTCCAAATATTTCTGAAATACTCACCTTTCATAGCAGATTCTCTTGCTTTTCTCATATCTGCATATAGATGTCAATTTTGTGCTTGCTGTGTACTAGGTTTTTTATTTTTAATTTGAGGAAACCAAAATTAGCTTTAAAGATGTCACTCATATCATTTGAAGAGGAAAACATGCCTCAACTTAAAAGGAACATTGAAGCATTTCCAATTTCAATTTCATAAATTAAGACAGTAAATAAACACACTTCCACAAAGGCTAACATGTTTAAAAGACTGGGTCACAAGAGTTAGTGATAAGAGTACATGGTAAATGCTATTTTAATATACTTTGTCTGAAGCACAAAACCATAATGAGCACAGCAAATAAGATCTACCATGTATATCTCTCATATGTTATATACACCCTCTCTTGTGTTAGGGAGCAAGCAGAAACTTATGTGTACTTGCAATAACACCTATTGAAATGACCAATAGGTCTGTTATGGTACAGTGGGAAGACTACTAGACTAAGTACTAAGAGATCTGGATTCTAGTTGTGGTTCTCTCACCAAATTAGTTATGTGACTGTTAATAGTTCATTTAGTCTTTGTGCCACTCAATTTCTTCATGCTTAAGATGAAGCATCGGATCAGATGATGTAGCTCCAAGTTTCATTCCCCTTGAACATCTTACATTTCAATGCCTTTGGCTCATATAAGAAGATCAGTTCGTGCCATAGCCAGCCACGTACTCATCAATTACCTTTCACTGTGAAAATTACTAGAGCTTAAAAGAGTTCTTTAAGAATTAGCCCACTATACTTGAAATATAAACTATTTTCAGCATGATGTGCCACTGGTAAAAAGCTAAGTACAGCAGTTCAGGCAACATGGTGTTGAACTACTGCACATGCCCTTTTTTTACTTGTTAACTAAATGAACCAAAGATGGCCTCTGTAGGTTGGCCCCTAGGTTGTTTATTCTTAAACAGCAGGCTGAGATCCATTAGCCCAAATGCCCTCTGGCATGAAACTCAAATTCTTACACATCCGATTGTTTTAAACCTACTACAAATAAGCAGATTTTTAGCCATTTAGAGTCTCCAGCTTTGCATACACTGTGAAACTGCAAGACATGTGTTAGCCATAGATAACATAAACCTTCCAGCTGTGAAGACTCCCAGCCACTGCTGCCCTTTGGAGCTCTCCGACCCAAGGACTTCCTGCAGTGGTGCTGAGGCACATCACCTAGACACAGGAGCCCCATATCTGATCCCCCTGATCCTGGAGTTCCTTTGCCTTCATCCCCTTCTGGATGGTAGCCACACACTAGTACCAAAGCCTCTGGGCAGTCTCATGCTGTGAGGGACTCCCCTGCATGCAGGCAAGCCTGTCAGTGTGTCACCCAAATAAAGCTTGCATGTGCCACTGCCATATGTGGGAATTAGAAAAACCTAAATGAAGAAATTTCTAAATAAGCAAAGATCCAAATAAGATACTATAGTGGAGATTATTAAATACTTATAATTGAAAATCAGTGAACTACTATAAATCAAAACTTGTAGAATGCAGAGAAAGCAGTATTTAGAAGAGCATTTATAGCCTAAAATGAATGTATTTGAAAAGAAGAAAGATTGAAAATTACTGAGGCAAGCATTCACTGTGAAAAGTTAGAATGTTAGATTAGGCCAAAAAAAAAAAAGGAAGAAAGAAAATCATATGTAGAAAAGCAGATATTAATTCCAAGAAAAAACAGTAAGATAAACTCAAATACTAAATATTGAAATAATTATTAGGGGACTTCTGGCATACTGTTAAACAGAAAGCACAATTAAATAGTATTAGCATTATTTGGGTGACACACTGACAGGCTTGCCTGCATGCAAGGGAGTCCCTCACAGCATGAGACTGCCCAGAGGCTTTGGTACTAGTGTGTGGCTACCATCCAGAAGGGGATGAAGGCAAGGGAACTCCAGGATCAGGGGGATCAGATATGGGGCTCCTGTGTCTAGGTGATGTGCCTCAGCACCACTGCAGGAAGTCCTTGGGTCGGAGAGCTCCAAAGGGCAGCAGTGGTTGGGAGTCTTCACAGCTGGAAGGTTTATGTTATCTATGGCTAACACATGTCTTGCAGTTTCACAGTGTATGCTTTGATAGGAACTTTTGAAGTTATAACAGAATATTATGAATAACTATATTCCGCTAAATGAGAAAAACAAGACGGAATGAGAAACTTTCCAAGTAAGTATGTATTAACAAAATTAGATCAATTTACTTAGTTATTCACAATAGTCCTATAAACATTAAATATGCTGAATTCATATTATGAAGTTCCTCCTTCCCCAAAGTACTAGGTCCAGAGGGTATAAAAAGACATGTTTTGTAAACCCTCCAGGTAAGGATAATCCCTTTCTTTATTCAAACAGTTCCAGAGAATAGAAAGACAGTGTTTCTCTTCATTTTTTGAGAATTTTATAACTCTGATGTGCAATATTGGTAGGAATAGTAAATAAAGGACAGTAATTGGCCAATATCAGAAACACAGATGCAAAACTATTGAGTAGTGCATTCACAAACATTATCCAGCAACATATTTTTAAAAAGTAACTCAGGTGTGTTTTATTCCTGAAATTAAGAATGGTTTGATATTAGAAGATCTATTAATAAAATAAAATTAACAGAGGTTAAGAGAAATAAAATAGTGTCATCTTAATACAGAAAAATTTTTAATAAAGTTAATATCTAATCACAGAAAACTATAAACTTCTTTAATCCCATCAATGGTGTCTACCAAAAACCTGTTTAGACACCATAGTAAACTATTAGGTACATTCTTTAATGTCAGCAAGCAGATAGAGATGTCCATTTTTCATATCTTCTCAACATTGCAGTAATGGTTCTACTTAGTGCAAAAAGAAAAGGAAAATATAGAAGGGAACAAAAATTGTCTTCATTCAAAGATGATTTAAGTATCTAAATATAAAATCTAAGGAAATATTCAGGCCAAATATTAAAACCAATCAGCAATATTGTTGGACCTAAGATCAATATATATAAGAGCCAGTAGTGATCCTAGATCCAGCAGCAGCAACTAGAAAATGCAACTGAAATGAAAAAGACCATATTCTCAAAAAAATTTACTAGTTATTAATCTAACAAATGATGTGTAAGACCTATTTGGGGGAAATGATATTTATAACTTTTTTAAGTGTCCAAACTATAGTATAAATTAAAAATATGCCTAATGGTGGAAGGCAAGGATTCAATATTGTCAAGGTATCAATTCTTATAAAATTTACTTACAAATTCAGCACAATTACATTCCAAATGACAACTAGTGTTTTCACAGATCCATGGAAAAAATGGTGAAGTATTATCAAAACAATTTGAAGAAAAAGAAGGGTCCATTTTAACCACCAGTTTCTTAGGCATATTATAAAGGTACAAACAAAAAGTGTGATATTGGGGTGGGGACAGGGGAGGAGAGAGAGAAGAATGAACCAATAGAATAAACTACACAAAAATAAGGAATCGGTATATGACAGAAATGGCATTTAGATTGAGGGGAAAGGAACGACTAATCAAAAAGTTTGGGAATAAAACAGTTTTAGAAATAATTTGTTTGTATTTAATTAATGTACATGTTATTAATGTAAAACTATTCAGTTCTTGGCAGTTCAGAGGCCTTATCCAGGTTGTGCATTATCTTTCCCTGTCGGCCTATTTTTGGGTAACATTTGAACTTCAGGGCAGGGAAAGGAGAAGATACGTTCCAAAATAGTGGTTGGAAGAAGTTTGAAACTTTAAATAAGTTATATTCAGGAAAACTTCCTCTTCCTGTGGCAGACTAAGTAATGCTGATCAACTAACTCTTCTACTGAGAACAAGTAAAACACCTGAACAAAGTATTTTTAAAAATCTATTTGAAGACATAAGAAAGCTGGCTGGCTTTGAAGAATTACGGAGTCAGAAACTGGGGAGGACAAGGAAACACGCAAATTAATTCTGCTTTGGGGCAGCTCTTTTACGAGGGATATCTGCTGATTTTTGAAGAGGCAATTGAGAGCTGGAGAAGCTGAGAACAGTTTATAGGACTATCTAGAGTTCACCAAGGGTGGGAAGCCTTGTGTTTACAAAGCCTTTATGCTTTGGGTTTAGATTTAGGATTATAATTTAGGTTAAGGGTGAGTCACAAATACTCTGGCATTCTCAGGGACTAAAGGTATGGGTCAAATAATCTCAAAATCTACAATTGGATTACTATTAGTATCCTAACCCTTTTCCCAGAAGCAAATACAAACCTCTATGGAGGAAGACAACATCACCCTAGGCCTCAAAATATTTTTATGATGTTAATATACAACAGTCACCCCTCCATAAAAACTGGGAACATGAAGATAATGAGACAAAGTGACCAAAACCAAACAAATGAACAAAAAGGAAAACAATACACAACAAAGAGAGATACACAGAAAATTCTACCATAGAATTATGAAAGCCAAATTTTTAATTAACTGCCTATTAATGGATAAAGAAGATGTACATATACACAATGGAATATTATTCATTCATAAAAAGAAATCCTGTCATTTGCAACAACAATGGATGGACCTAGAAGGTATTATGCTAAATGAAATAAGCCAGGCAGAGAAAGACAAGTACCATATGATTTCAATTATATGTGGAATCTAAAAACAAAGCAAAACAAAATGAACAGAACAGCAGTAGACTCATAGATTGAGAAGTGACTGGTGGTTACCATGGGGGAGGCATTGGAGGGTGAGGGGGATAAAGGGGCACAAAAATTCTCAATCGTAATATAAGTTGGTCATGGGGATGTAGTACAGCATGGAGAATATAGCCAGTATTCTGCAACATCTTCCTATGTTGACAGATAGTAACTATAACTGCACTAGTTGAGATGAGGATTGAATAATATAGGTAAACTGTTGAACCACTGTGTTGTATACTTGAAACCATTATAAGATTGTATATCAACTGTATTTCATGTATTTCAATAAAATACACTTAAAAAATAACTGCCTCTTAAGATCAAGGAGTATAAACAGAAAACATAAATAAAAAAGTAGAAACTATGAAAGAGAACCAAATAAAAAATTTAAAAGTGAAAATACAGTGAACAAAATGAAGAACTCAATGTATGGGTTTAAGAGAATAAACTCAGCTGAAGAGTGCTTAGGAAAATGGACTATGTTAGACTAAATATTAGATTGAAGAGCAAAGAGTTAAAATAACTTTAAAAACATACAGAAAGAATATAAGGGGCATAAGAGATACAGAAATTCACACATATGGTAATAGAGTCTTATACTGAGAAAGAAAATGAAGCAGAAGCAATTTTTGAAGCAGTAATAAGCTGAGGATTTCCCAAAACTCATGAAAAGCATCAAGTCATAGATTTTAAAAGCCCAATGAAATGCCAAACAAAATAAGAGACATTTACAGTGTAATGGTAAATTTTGTCTGTCAACTTGGCTAGCCTATAGTGTCCAGTTATTTTGCCAAAAATCAGTCTAGGTGTTGCTGTGAAGGTATTTTTTAGATATGATTAATGTTTAAATAAGTAAATTTTGAGTAAAGCAGATTATATTTCATAATGTGGGTGGGTCTTATTCAATCAATTGAGGGCCTTAGGAGCAAAGACTGAAGTCTTCTGAAGAGGAAGGAATTCTGCCTTCAGACCACAGCAAGGAAATTTTGCTTGAGTTTCTAAGCCTTCAGACCCCAGGCAGCAATGTCATACTCTTGCTGGAATTTCTAGCCTGCTAGCCTGCCCTGAAGATTTCAGACTTATCAGCCCCTGTAATCACATAAGCCAATTCCACAAAATAAATATCTCCTCTTTCTCTCTTTCTTTCTGTCTCTGTCCATCTCTATGTAGATAGATAGATACCAAGTTATAGACATACATAGCTATTTAAGATAGATCTATATGTGTATTTATATACTCTTTTTTTGAAAGACCCTGACAAATACACACTCAGACAGTTCTTAATAAAGCTGCTCAAAAACAACAGGAGAGAGAAAATCTGAGAAGCCAACAGAGAAAAAGGAAGTAATACATCATGGTCATGGACTGGAAGACTGGATATTTTAAATGTGCAAAACTCCTAAGATCTAAGGAGTCAATGATTTGCAGAAATGAATAAGATGATCTTAAAATTCATATGGAAATGTAAGGGATCCTGAATAGCCAAAAATCTTGCCAAAAAAACCAAAAAGAGCTAAGTTGGAGGACTCACACTTTCCAATTACAAAATTTACTGCAAACTTAATCAAGTTGTTACTAGCAAAAAGGTAGACATATAGATAAATGCAATTGAGCGTCCATAAATAAACCCATACATTTATGATCAATTGATTTTTGACAAAGGTACTGAGATAATTTAATGGGGTAAGAATGTCTTTTCAACAAATGATGCTGGGACAAGTGGATATCCACATGCATAAGAATGAATTTTGACTCCTATCTTATACCATAGATACAAGCTAACTCAAAGTAGACCTAAATGCAAGAGGTGAAACTATAAAATTCTTAGGAAAAAAAAAGAAGTAAATATTCATGAGCATGGATTAGCTCACAGTTTTTTAGTTATGACACCAAAGGTACAGTCAACAAAAGAAAAAAAAAGGTTAATTGGACTTCATCAAAATTATAAATTGTGTGCTTCAAAGGACATTATCTAGAAAGTGAAGAAAACCTATAGAAAGGGGGCAAATACTTGCTCATGATTTATCAGATAAGGGATTTGTATCCAGAATATATAAAGGACTCTTAAAACTTTACCACAGAAATACAAGCAACATAACTATAAAATGGACAAAGGATCCAGATAGATTTTTCTCCAAAGAAGATATACAAATGGCCAATAAACATGTGAAAAGATGTGCACCATCATTAGTTGTTAAGGAAATGTAGATTAAAAAAAAAAGAAAGATAAGAAGTGTTGGTGAGGATGTGGCAGAAGGTAGCCCTCATACATTGCTGGTGGAAACGTAAAGTGGTGCAGGTGCTATGGAAAATAGTCTGACAGTTTCTCCAAAGATTAACATAGAGTTACCCTCTGTGATCCAGCAATTCCACTTCTAGTTATATACCCAAGATAAATGAAGTCATTATGTGCACACAAAAAGTTTTACATGAATATCATAGCAACATTATTCATAATAGCCAAAATGTGGAGACAACCTACTGTCCATTAGTTGATGAATGGGTAGACAGAATGTGATATATCCAAAGAATGGGATGTTATTTAGCCATAAAAAGGGATGAAATACTGATACATACTACAACATGGATCAATCTTGGAAAACATGTTAAGTGAATAAAGGCAGCCACAAAAGGGTAAATATGATTCTATTTATATGATATCTATAATAGGCAAATCCATAAATAGAAAGTAGATTAGATGCTAGGTAGTTGGGGGAGAGAGAATGGGAATGACTATAAATGTGAGGTTTCAGTTTGGGGTGATAAAAGTATTCTGGAATTAGATAGTGATGGTAGTTGTGCAACATTTGTGAGTTACTAAAAATCACTAAAGTGTACACCTTAAAATGGTGAATTTTATGACGTGGATTATAGATCAATAAAAAATATAATTGAAAAATAGTCAATGCAATTCCAATTAAATAATAACATACAGTTTAGTGGAACTTGATGAACTCTAAGATTTATATTGAAATAGTAAGGGCCAAGAAGAGCACAACAGTGTTGAAGAAGTTCAGTGGACTTGGTCTACTTGACATCAATGTCTCTTTTAAAGCTACAATAATGAAAATACTATAGTATTGGCACTATGTTGGACAAATATGCAAAAGAAACAGAATAGAGTAAAAAACAGACTTGCATTTATGTGGACAAAAGAGATGTGTAGAGCAGTGAGGAAAAGATAATCTTTTCAATAACTGTTGCTGGGTCAATTGGATATTCATATGGAAAATAAAGTAAACTTGATCCTTCACACCATATGCAAAATCAAATTCCACATCTAAAAATCAAAGGCAAAACAGTAAAATGTTTATGAGATAACACAAGACTACATGAACTTCAAGTACGAGAAGATTTATTAGAGAGGATTGAAAAGCACTAATATAAAAAAAAGGTTGATAAATATATCCATTAATAAATAGTCAAGACAGAGAGTGGAAAAAATCATTTATAACACACATAACTGACAAAAGGCTTATGTCCAGGACATATAAAGAACTTGTATAAATAAATAAAAATATAGACAACCTAAAACAAAAGGTTCGGATTTAAACTAGAACTTCACATAAGAAGTCATTCAAATGATTAATAAAAATATGCAAATGGCTAAAAAGCTCTGTACAGCAAAAGACATCATCAGCAGAAAAAAAGGCATCCTACAGTATGGGAGAATATATTTGTAAATGACATATCCAACAAGGGGTTAACATCCAAAATATATAAAGAACTCACATGCCTCAACACCCAAAAAGCAAATAATGCTATTAAAAAATGGGTGGAGGATCTGAACAGACACTTCTCCAAAGAAGAAATTCAGATGGCCAACAGGCACATGAAAAGATACTCCACATCGCTAATTATCAGGGAAATGCAAATTAAAACCACAATGAGATATCACCTCACACCAGTTAGGATGACCAACATAGAAAAGACTAGGAACAACAAATGTTGGCAAGGATGCAGAGAAAGGGGAACTCTTCTACACTGCTGGTGGGAATGTAAACTAGTTCAACCATTGTGGAAAGCAGTATGGATGTTCCTCAAAAAACTCAAAATAGAAATACCATTTGATCCAGGAATTCCACTCCTAGGAATTTACCCTAAGAATGCAGGAGCCCAGTTTGAAAAAGACATATGCACCCCTATGTTTATAGCAGCACTATTTACAATAGCCAAGAAATGGAAACAGTGTCCATCAGTAGATGAATGGATAAAGAAGATGTGGTACATATACACAATGGAATATTATTCAGCCATAAGAAGAAAACAAATCCTGCCATTTGCAACAATATGGATGGGGCTAGAGGGTATTATGCTCAGTGAAATAAGCCAGGTGGAGAAAGACAAGTGCCAAATGATTTTACTCATCTGTGGAGTATAAGAACAAAGCAAAAACTAAAGGAACAGAACAGCAGCAGGTTCACAGAACCCAAGAATGGACTAACAGTTACCAAAGGGACAGGGACTGGGGAGGGTGGTTGGGAAGGGAGGGAGAAGGGGAATAAGGGGCATTACGATTAGCACACATAACATGAGGGGGGGCACGGGGAAGGCTGTATAGCACAGAGAAGACAAATAGTGACTCTGTAACATCTTACTACACTGATGGACAGTGACTGTCATGGGGTATGTGGTGGGGACTTGATAATGAGGGGAATCTAGTAACCACAATGTTGCTCATGTGATTTTATATTAATGATACCAAAATAAAGAAAAAAATACAAAAAAGGTATGTAATAGCTCTAAAAAATATGCAAATGTACTGTTCTGTATTAGTAATTAGGCAAATGAAAATTAAAGGCACCACAAGATTTTACCACCAGAATGATTAAAATGAAATTGATGAAAAATACCAAATATTGGCAAGAATGTGGAGCAACTAGTACTCTGCTTATTGAACTGTAAATTAGTACAAACCCTTTGGAAAATAGTTTGGCAGGGTACCCTAAATTTGTACATACTCATATAACCCAAGGTTTTCATTTTTGGGTAAGTACCCTAAAGAAATATGTGTATATTTGCCCTAAGAAAGATATAATAAGAATGTTCATAGCAGCATTACTAGGTATATCCCTAAACTCAAAAGAATCCAGATGTCCATCAAGAGAAGAACTGATGAAGAAATTTTGTTATATTCACACAATCAATAGTATGCAATAATGAAAATGAATGAGAATTACATGTACATGTAATCAATCACTCAGGTGAATCTTAAAAATATGTGTGAATGAAATGTCAGGCACAAAAGAATATATATTGTTTGAGTCAATTTATAAAAAGTCCCAAAATAGGCAAATATGAACTATGATGATTAGGAATTAGAATGGTTGAATTCAGAGAAGAATGCAAGCGTAGTGTTTGGGGTGGAATAGGATTTGGAGAGTGTTTTGGGATAGTGGTCTTGACTGGGCAGGAGTTACATAGGTGTTCACTTTGTGAAAATGTCATTTGAGTTCATTTCTATGTTGTGCACTCTTTTCTAGGTGTTTTATACTTTGCAATAAAAAATAAATAAAAATAGAGCAATTCAACTTTGGGTACTGTTCCAAAAGAATTGAAAGCAGAGTCTCAAAGAGATATTTGCACATCTATCCTCATAGCATTCTGCACAATATCCAAAAGGTTGAAGCAATCCAAATGTCCATTGATGGATGAAGGAATAAACAAAATGTAGTATGTACATCAATTGGGTATTATTTAGCCTCTAAAAGAAAGGAAATTCTGCTACATGCTAAAACGTGGATGAACCCTGACGACACTAAACTAAGTGAAATAAGCCAATCATAAAAAGACTAATACTGTATTACTCCATTTGTATATGATATCTAGAGTAGACAACTCATAGAAAAAGAAAGAATGAAGGTTGCCAGAGGCTGGGGAAAAAGAGATAGGGGGAAATGTTGTTTATAATTAGTAAAGAGTTTCAGTTTTACAAGATGAAGAAGTTCTGGAGATTGGTTTACAATGGGAATATATTTAATACCTCTGCACATTATTATGGTTAAGATGATAAATTTTATGTTATGTGTATTTTGCCACAGTTACAAGATTTTAAATTAAAAGATTTAAAATGGCGTTATTGGAACAATGTGAAATTCAGTTTGTAGTTCAGCTAATAGTAGTGTATCAATGTTAATTTCTTAGTTTTTGTTAATTTTAGTATGGCTATGTAAGACATTAGCAAGCTGGGCAAATTCATTACATAGAACTATATACAGTTTCTGCAACTTTCCCATAAGTCTAAAATTATTTCAAAATCAGAAGTAAAAAAAAAATGTAGTTAGTGAATTTCCACACCAAATTGGGAGAACAGCCTGAATTTAGAGAGCTAGATAGATTATCTGAGCATGATAACCTCTTTTTCCTTTTGGCTTATTTCCCTCTGTTTTCCCCAGACAGTGACCAAATGTTCCAAAATCCCAAGATCCCCAACAGTAGCAGCCAATCTAAATATCCTATTCCAATAAATGATCAAGAGGTTCCTGGATATGGAGTGGAATTATTAAACAGACCACTTTATTTTCTCCTGAGCCCACATTTCCTTGGCTATTTCAATGTTTTTATCCAAAAGGCAACACAAGGCTTGCTACTCTATTTCCATAATAGAATCAATAAAGAAACGTGTCATTATAAGGAAGTGTTCCAAATTCTATAATGTAGTATGCTAGGATTTTTTTTCTTCCTGCCAATGTTTTTAGCTTTCAGTGCAGAAGAATACTGTTTTTCCCTGACAGTGGTAGGATTTTGTGACCAGTTTTACTGATAAAAAGCTAAAAGTCTTGTGTTGGAAGGAATAACTGAAGGCAGATAAACTCATGTGCTCAACTGACTAAAATCCTGAATAGAGTCTTAATTTCTTGTCAAATAATGGGATGAATTTCCTTTTATTAGTTTCAAAGGAACTCATATAATATCTACTGCAACTATATTAGGCATTTCTCAGCAAGATCAAGGATAAAGAGCATGTAAGTCTTTATTTCCATACTAGTCATACATACATATACACACACACATACTACATACAAACATATGCTATATAGAGTGTTTCATTTTCTCCCTCTCCTCCTAAAATGAGTAAAGGAATAACAATGGATATATAATGCTTTTGACAAATAATCCCATTTATTTATAATAGTTTCATTAAATGCAATTTAATAATTATAGCTCTCCCTGAAGTCTCTTTAGTGTTGACTTTGTAAAATGATGTAATATTTATCCATTACACCAATTTTTTTTCAGTTCCTTCAGATTCAAGTTAGTTATACCCAGGACGGGTAGACTTAACCACTAGCATTTTAACAATTAACTATGTATTCAAATAATAGATAGATCATAAATTATTCTTGCAACAGATTATCTTTGTATAAATATCAATTTTGGTTTCCTCTAGTTTTGACCAACCAGAATATCTATTAACAGGTGTTTCCAAACTTGATAACTGATCATTGAATTATGACCCTGAAAAAATACAAAATATAGGGCTGCTTTTGAACTGTCAAAGAAGAGGTAAACGATACATTTTTATTTTTAGTATCAAGCATATTTTATTAGAGATAAAGTCTTTGAAGATTGGTGATCTGTGTATGGCATATATGACAAGATTGTATTAGTCAAAATGATGAATATGAATATTCTCTTCTTTAGTCATTCAAAAAATAAGCTAGTATTTGTGGTAATCACTTACTTCCTTGTCTGTTTTTTAGGAAAACTTAGAGCCACGCCGTCTTTGGATCCTTGACCCTTAAGAATAGTTTATGATATATAGTAATAGTGGTAGTGGTTATTAGTGGCAGCAGCAGTAATGAAAACAATTCACATTTATAGAGTGCTTATGTGCCAGGCCCTATTATAGGTGTTATACTGGTATTAGCTCAGTTAATCTCACAACAGATATGGGAGTCTGTACTACTAGTATTCTCATTTTACAGTTGAGGAGAGACAGGCACAGAGAAATTAAATAACTGTCTTAAAGTTATACAGCTTGTTAATGAGAGTCAGGATTTAAGAACAGGCAGTCTGGTTCTAGAGCTTATGCTCCCCCTATTGTATGGTTTCTCTTAAAGAAGTTCCCTTCGATAATTACATAAAGTTCCATTAATCACTTCTAGTATCACTAGAATGTATCATATTACTTTAATCTTATTATTTGCCTTTTAAATTATATATTATTCATTCAACATTTACTGAATGCCTACTATGTTGTCGGCATTGTGCTAGGTACAAGACAGACATAGACACAGCCCTCATGATATTTCAATTCTACTTAGGGAAACAGACATTAAATATCTATTTCTGTAATACATTATTTAATTATAATTTTAATCAGATAGGGCTTATTCTTAAAAGTACCTCAATTGTAAAATGTCTCTGGATTCCTCTGTCAGATGCCTTTTTTTCCTTCTCTGAACCCCTCCAGTACTCTGTACCACTCAAATGGCAGGTGGTATGATTTGCCTTATATTAGAGCTGTTTGGACATTTGCCTTTATCATTTTCTAAAGGTCAAGTTCACTGACAACAGCGATTGCTTTTTATTTATCTATGACCAGTAGTGGCCAATACAATGTCTTTTACGTAATATATAGAGATGTCCTCATTATTATTTATTGATTGCTTAAATTAAAGCAAGTTAAATCTTGTGATGTTAGAATGAAAATGATGAATGAACCACCTTAAAAATTAGACAACTTTTGACTTACTCTCATAACAATTTCTTAAGTAGGTTCAATAGCTTCAGATTGAGACCAACTCTTGTACTTATCTGAATTAGCTGAGCTTGATAAAAGCAGAATAGGCACTAAATTAATGGATTGCTACTGATAGCCTTTGTTCATGAGGATCATTGCCAAAGTACACAAAAACTCTATCAAAGAAACATTTCCTTTTAAAATAAAAGATATCCATGGTCACTTGATTCTACTTTATTATTTTGCTTGGCAAACTAAACAAATGGGAAGATTGGAAGCATCCACCCTTTATTTAAGCAAAAAGAATATATGTCTTAGTGTAATGACACATTCTGGAGGCTTAAGATAGTAAAAAGAGAAATACTTTATAGCAGCACACAGCTAGAGGTGGCTTGGTGTGCCATGAAAATGATATCAAAGAAGAATTTGCTCTTTTAAAGCCTAAAATATGTGTTTTAAAATTAGCTATTAAAATTGACATATTCAGGTAAACAGGGTGTTGGGAAAGGTAAAGAAAAATGACATATTCTATGTTTTGAAATTAGGACATACAGATAAGCATTGTACACCAGAAGCTGAGATTGTTAATCATGATCACACATTTTTAAATCCTAGAATACTTATCTTTCATTTGGAATATTAAGTATGTGTTTTTAAATGATGGAGACAAGTTATTCTATGAGCTAATTACTTTAATAAAAATCAAAAGAAGCTGATCAACTTTGTTAACATAAAGGTTGGATATTTATTTATGAATCTATAATGATGTGTAAGTTCTGAGAAATACTGAATTCTGTTTTTTCCCCATTCTAACCAGAGGACCAGAATATGGATAAAGAAATATGTCAAATGATTTCTACTCAGTAGCTGCTGAATAACATCTTGTTTGGTTATTGAAATTATCTCTTCTATTTAAAATATACACATGACTGAATAAAATGCATTTTATAACTCATAAAGACATCTTCACCTAAAATGACTGCACTTTAGAAAATTTAAAAAATGATATAGCTATAGAATGATATTGGAAAGTTCTTAGGTAAAATAATAAAATAACATACACATTAGAAATAGTGTACTGATTTGTAGTTACAAAAATATATATAAACTATACTCTGTGTGCAAATATATTCTAAATAAAGGTAAAATTGCAACTTAGTTTAAAATAGCCTGTTATATAAAAATATAAGTTTAAAATAAATAGGGCAGGAAATTAAGAAATAATCACAATCAGGTTTCGAATGAACACTAAATTTTCTACTATTTAAAAGTGCACAGTCATAATTAACAATTTCAGCTTCTGGTGTATGTTGTTTCTATGTATATCCTATTTTCAAAACCAAATTTTTAAATAGTGTATTATAAAAGATATATTTCCTGTTTTTAAGAACAAAATGCTCTTTGATTCTGTTCTGCTGGCACACCAAGCCGCCGTATCTGGGAGCTACTATAAAAAAAGTTAATTTGAATTTAAATCCAGTAGAACATGTGCAATGTACTATTTGTACTACAAAGGGGTTCCTTCATGGATGACAGAAGTTACAGATGGGGTTCCTATTTACAAAAATATAATTTGAACAGAAACATTTAGAAATACCACTTTTTTATATAGAGAAGAATGTCTATCCAAGCTAATAAAGGGAATTAACTATTGTGTAGAAAAGGGGTAGGCAAAGTTTTTCTATAAAGGACCAGATAGTAAATATTATAGCTTTTGCAGGCCATTCAGTCTTGGTAACAGCTACTCAACTCTGCCATTGTACCATGAAAGTAGGCCTAGATAATAACAATACGTGTGGCTGTATTTGAATAACACTTTAATAAAAACAGCTGGTGAGTTGATTTGGACCTGGGTTTCTCCTAAGCCCCCTAAGTGCAGAATGTAAATAAATGAATTAATGGATGGATGGAGGGATGAATGAATGATCAAATAAATTATTAAACTAGAATGAAATTAAAGGATACATAGCTAGGACATTCTATAGTGAAGTTGGTTGGTTGAAATAGAAAGGCAAAGTTTAGGTGCATTGATTGATAACTGTTGAAAAGTACATGATAAATGAGCATTTTGATCCTAGAAAAATCGAATTTAACATAGTACTTTGGAAATATCTTTTAATTCCACTGGAATTAAAATAATACTGTCAGATATTTCTGTCTATATCCTCCCAGTCAAGATGTGACTTGAATGGAAGTAACATCAGCATGACAGCAGAATAGTAAACACCAGACCCTCCTTCCTTTCACAGAGACACCACTTCAGAAATACACATACCAATTCCCTTTGTGAGAAATCAGAAACCAGTTAAGAGGCTCTTGCACTCCAGGTGAATGCAAAACCAGCTGTATTGAAGTGAGTAGGAAAACTCATGGCATATTCTCACCACACTCTGTCTGTGGCACAGTGTCATACCATTGGGGAGAAACTCTCACTCCTGGCTTCTTCCTGGGGAAGAAAAGAGGAGACTGGACCACATGTCGAACATTCTGACATTTTAGGGGGCTGCCCAAGCAACTGGCTTTTGTCTAACCTGTATTGGAGCACTAATGGGATCTGTCATGCTTTAGTTGCATGGAGGTCCTTGAGACCCCCCCCCCCCCAAAAAAAAACAAAGTCTGGCCAGCATGCTACTGCTCCAGTGGACCTGCACTACAGCAAAGGCTGATACAGTTTAATATCTGTTCCCTTAGGGGGAAAGATAAGAGTGGAACATGCATCCAACAGTATGGCTCAGACAGAGGACAGTATAGCTCAGTGGCCTTTCCTCAGGGGGTAAAGAGAAGAGTGGAGCAAGTATACAATGTTCTAACATTTTGGAGAGCTGCACAAGCAACTGGTTTCTGTCTTAACCAACTCACAATATAGATGGGTCTTCTATACTCTAGATGCCTGGGAGCCACTGAGAACAAAAAAGAGGTAGATGGTGCATTGCTGCTACATGGTCCAAAAGAACTACATTACAGCAGACAGGCACCAGAAAGAGCAGGAAATTTACAAGCTCCTAAAAAAAGAGAAGAGCAAATCTCTGTAATGAGGAATCTATACATGTAAAGCTGGAGAAGACACATCCACAGGAAAGGTTTGAGAGGTCCTAAGAATCTCAAACCAAGCTTATTGATGAAGGTCTTTTCCTGTACAAAGTCTGTAAATTTTGTGAGAGGTGGCTGTTTTTTCAAAGGCATGGATACTAACACACAAAGTTTCAAGGAACACAAACAGAGAAAAATTGCCCAAACAAAAGAACAAAATCAATTTCTAAAAACTATCTCTGAAGAAACAGAGGTATATGAATTACCTGCAAAAAGTTAAAAATAGCCATCATGAAGATGTACATTATCAACAGGGTAACATTGCTTGAAAAAAACAAGAACTTCAACAAAGAAATATCAGTGAAATGCAAAGGAAGACCAGCAAGAGAGGAAGACAGACAAAACGATGAGAAGACTGACGAACACAACAAAATGGCAGTAGTAAGTAGTAATAGTAAATAGTCCTTCTCTATCAATAATTACTTTAGATGTGAATAGATGAAACTCCCTAGTCAAAAGACATGGAGTGGCTGAATGAATAAAAAACAAGGTCCAACTTTATATTGTCTAAAAGACACTCAGTTTAGATTTAAGAACACCCATAGTTGAAAGTGAAAAGGATGGAAAATGGTATTCCATGAATATGCCAACCAAAAGAGAGCAGAGGTGGCCACACTTATATCACACTAAACGGACTCTAAGTCAAAAACTACTTCATGAAACAAGGACATTACAAAATGAAAAGGGGTCAATTCACTGGAAAGATATAACAATTATATATGTATATATATGCACTCAACATCAGAGTCCTGAACTATAGTAAGTGAACATTAACAGAACTGAAGGGAGAAATAGACAAGAACACAATAATAGAAGATTTCAATACTTCCCTTTCACAATGGATAGAACTTAAAGATGGTCAATAAGGATGCAGTAGACTTGAACAATACTAAAGACTGAATAGACCTAATAAACATATAAAGAAAATTCCACCCAACAGCAGAATACACACTCTCAAACACACATAGAACATTTCTCCAGGATAAACCACATATCACAAAACAAGTCTTAACAAATTTAAGAAGGTTGAAATCATACCAACTATCTTTTATGACTATAATGGAATTAAAACTAGAAATTAATAGCATAAGGAAAACTGAAAAATTCATGAATAGTCAAAATTTAAAACCACACTCTTGAACAACCAATGGGTCAAAGAAGAAATCAAAAGGAAAATTAGAAAATATCTTGGGATACATGAACTAAAAAAACAACATATCAAATCTATGGGATACAGCAAAAGCAATAATGTAACAGTAAGTTTATAGTGATATATGCTACAATAGAAAAGAAGAAAAATCTCAACCTAACTCTACACATCAGAGAACTAGAAAAAGAAGAACAAACTAAGCCCAAAGCTGGCAAAAGGAAGGACATAATAGAGATTAGAGCAGAAATAAACAGAGAATAGAAAACAATAGAAAAAATTTAAAAATTGATTCTTTTTTCAAAAATAAAATTGATGAAACTGTAATTAGACTAAGAAAATCAAGAGAAAACTCAAAACTAGAAATAAAAAAAAATTATAGCTGATGCCACAGAAATAAAAAGCATTAAAAGAGATTGTGATGAACAATTGTATGCCAGAAAATTGGACAACCTAGGAGAAATGGAAAAATTCCTAGAAATATATAACTTACCAGGATTGAGTCATGAATAAATAGAAAATTTGAACCTTTGTAAAACTAGTGAGATTGAATCTGTAATCAAATATCTTCCAACCAAAAATACCCCCAAAAAGTCAGTACCAGATGGCTTCACTGGTGAATTGTATCAAACATTTAAAGATGAATTCATGCCAGTCCTTCTCAATCTCTTCCAAAAAAGTGAAGAGGAAGGAATACTTCCAAACACATTTTATGAGGCCAGTATTACCCTGATGCCAAAGCTAGGGAAAAAAAAAAACACTAAGAATATATTACAGGCCAGTATCCCTTATGAACATAGATGCAACAATTATCAACAAAATACTAGCAAACTGAATTCAACAGTACATTAAAAGGATCATGCATGACAAAGCAGGATTTACCCCTGTGATGGCAATGATGGTTTAAAATACACAGAAGAAATTTTATAGTAAATTTTAAAACTTCATAATTTCCTTCTGTCTCAACATCTCCACAAACAGGCTGTGAGCACCCTATACAGGTGACCATGTGCACTAGTGTGATAATGCTGGCCTCTGCCACAAGATCCCCTTTTTGTCCTCCCCTAACTGTGACTTAGAAAAAAACATATCACTAACATCACCTCATAACTTTTGCTTGTGTACTCCATTCAGACCCCTAGTAAAGGTATTTGTGCATGAGTTCTAGCTCTTTCTCTCAGCTCCTACCTGCTTGGTTGAGCCTGTTCCCTTGTTGCTTGCCCTATGTGGCTCCTTGTGGAATGTAATGAATCTGTCTTTCTAGGACCTGTGGACCTGTCAGCATAATACATTTTTTTTTCCTGTGCCTCTGTTCTGTCATCTCTTGTGGCTGAACATCTCATGAAAGAATATAAAGCATCCATGAAAGTGATTTACCACATTAACAGAATGAAGCATAACAATTACATGATAATCAAAATAGATGCAAAAAAGGCATTTGACATTCAAAACCCCTTCATGACAAAAACATTCAACAAACTAGGAATGGAAGGAAATTGCCTCACCACAACAAAGGCCATATATGAAGACCCCATAGCTAACGTTATATTCAATGGTGAAAAACTGAAAGCTTTTCATCTAAGATCAAGAACAAGGCAAGAATACTCAGTCTCACTACTTTGATTCATTACAGTACTAGATGTCTTAGCCAGAACAATTAGGCAAGAGAAGAACTTATTTCCAATTTTCCAAATTGCAAAAGAAATAGTAAAATTATATCTCCTCATATATGACATGATCTTGTATGTAGAAATCCCTAGATTCTACCATAAAATGTTATAACTAATAAATTTAGTAAAGTTGTATGATATAAAATCAACAAAAAATCAGTTGTGCTTCTATACACTAACAATGAACAGTCAGTATAGGAAGTTAAGAAAATCTAATTTACAGTGGTATCAAAAAGAATAAAATACTGAAAACTAAAGTATTGATGACAGAAATTAAAGCAGACAGAAATGGGAATACATCATGTGTTCATGGATTAGAAAATTAATATTGTCAAAATGCCCATAATATCCAAGTAGATCTATAGATCAATGCATTCCCTATCAAATCTCAATGGCATTTTTACAGAAAAAGAGAAAACAATCCTAAAATTTGAACATTCGCAAAACTAGTGAGGAGATTGAATCTGTAATCAAATATCTTTCAACCAAAAGGGAACCACAAAGAATTCTGAGTAGTTAAATCAATCCTGAGAAATAAGAGCAAAGCTGGAGGTCTCACACATCCTGATTTCAAAATATATTAGAAAGGTATAGCAATCAAGATAGTAAGGCACTGGCAGACAGACAGACATATAGACCAGTGGAACAAAATGTAGAGCCCAGAAATAAAGCCACACACATAGCATCAAATGATCTTCAAGAAGGTTGCTGAGAATACACAGTGGGGAAAGATAAGTCTCTTCAACAAATGGGGCTGGAAAAACTAGATATCCACATATAAAAGAATGAAATTGGCTCCTTATCTTACACCATACACAAAAGTCAACTTGAAATGGATTAAAGACTTAAATGTAAGATGTGAAGTTGTAAAACTCCCATAAGAATACATGGGGGAAAGCTTCATGACATGGGTCTTGTCAATCAATGTTTACTTGATTATGACACCAAAATGCTCAAGCAACAAGAGCAAAAATAAATGAGTGGGACTCTATCAAATTAAAAAGCTTCTGCAGAGATAAAGAATAAACAGTGAAAAAGGCAACCTATGGAATGGGAGAAAATATTTGCAAACCATATATTTGGTAAGGGATTAATATCTGAAATATATAGGGAACTCCTACAACTCAATAGCATAGACACAAATAACCTGATTAAAAAATGGACAAAAAAACTTCAATATACACTTCTCTAAAGAAGAGACACAAATAGCTAGCAGACATATGAAAGGATGCACAACATCACAAATCGTCAGGGAAATGCAAATCAAAGTGATATTATTGACTCATACCTATTAGAATGGCCATTATAAAAAAAAACAGGCATTGGTGAGGATGTGGAGAAATTGGAACTCTTGTATACTGTTGGAGGGGATGTAAAATGTTTCAGCTGCTGTGGAAAACAGTATAGAGTTTCCTGAAAAAAATTAAAAACAGAACTACCATGTTACCCAGCAATTTCACTCCTGGGCATTTTTAAAAAATTGAAATAGGGATCTTGAGGAGATATTTGCACTCCCATGTTCATTGTACAGTTGTGTTCACAATAGCCAAGAGGTGGAAACAACCTAAATATCCATCAACATGAATAAAGAAAATGTGGTACATACATATGACAAAATATTATTCAGCCTTAAAAAGGAAGGAAATTCTGTCATATGCTCCAGCATGGGTGAACTTCAAGGGCATCTTACTAAGTTAAATAAGTCAGTCACAGAAGGACAAACACTGCATGATTCCATTTAAATGAGGTATCTAAAGTAATTAAACTCACTGAAGAAGAAAGAAGAAAGTAGAATGGTGGTTGTTGGTTTGGGGGAGGATGAAATGGGGAGTATTTTTCAATGAGTATAAACTTTCAGTCATGCAAGATGAAAAATTCTAGATATAAGCTGTACAAAACTGCTTACAGTTAATACTGTATTATATTACACTTACAAATTGAAGAGGGAAGATCTCATGTCATGTTTTTATTATTATTAATAATATCAACAATAAAACGAGGCTTGCATTGATCAGTTAGTGAGATGGAGCATTATTTCTTCTTCCTGACTCTTCAAATAGGAGAAGAATGTTTCTGTCATATAAATGCTCTTAGAACACCAAGAAGAAACGTTTAAAATAAAAAAGATAGCTGAATCTCTCTCACTCAATCTCTTTCTGGCTACCAGGACCTTTACTATCTACAACTGCAGAGAATACAGCAAACATCAGACTTGCCTCTTTTGTAGCGAAATAGAAATCCCTGTAGTGCATACTATTTTAAATATGCTCCTTAAAATTTCCATAAATACTTTTTTCAGTTTGGAAAATCAAATTCACTTGATTATAGCAGTGTTACCCATCACCATTCAGTATTGAACACATGACAGGGTTGACATTTTAAAACAAAATTGTTTTGAATCATTTAGTGAGAAAGTCATATAAATAATTTCTGAGTGACTAGAATATGTATTTTAGGTCAAAATCACCACAAAACAGTAACACATTTTTTCAAAACTTTCTAAAATAAAATGGATAGTTAGGCTAAGAACAACCATGAAAACTTACCTTCATAAACCTTTCTGTGAAAAACAAAAGCCTTACAATTACGTGCTTATGTTGCCTTTTTAGCTTTAATTATAGCATTCATGGTGACACTTTATTTTCTGACATGACATACATTTAAGTGTTTTTACATGAATTCCTTCTTATAACCAGACTCTTGAGTTATCTAAGAAACAGCTGTGATAACAAATGTCCTAAAACTAACTCTTGGCAATACAATTTATGGGTAAAGAGAGAATGGCAAACCAGTATTTGCACCATTAAGTACTGATTTTCACTTAGGCAACTTTTAAGCTATGTCCGTTATTTATATTGTTCAGATATGATCTGTATGATAATGTGTGCCTCTGTTGTGTCACCAGGAGAAATAGTCTCATCTGGATATTTGTCCATTCATTCAATAACACTTTACTATGGGCCTAATGTGTACCAGGCACAATATTAGTGAAACAAAGCAAAACAAAAAGTTGAGTCCTCAAGGCACTTGATCTAGACGCAAGTTCATGTATAAGCTAAATGTTCCAAGTGACAATTTGATAATGAAGTCTTTAACAGGCTTTTGACACTAATATCTAAATAAGAATAGGAGAATTAGAGGTAACAATTACAGAATTGCTACTGAGAACTGGCAAGCATTCATCCAACAAACATTTATGATGTTTAAAGTTCTAGAAAGCATGAATAGACATATGAGACACAGTCAGATTGTGTAAGGTAGTGGGGGTTGAGGAGGAGACACTTGTTTAAAAAACTAAGTATAATACAAGATGGAATAAAATAAGTTGAAGTAAATTTTATAATGGCGGTACAAAAAGGTGATGTAATGTGCAGAGTTTTGAATGATTAATTCCAAGTGAAAGGGAAAAGCTTTGTGGAGGGGGTGAAATTTCAGTTAAGCAGTGAAGATTGCCTTTTTGATTAAAAGAGAGGAGAGAAATGGGTATTCCATACTAGAATCGTGACAGAAGGTATAAAGCTTGAAAAGACTGCTTACTATGGCTAGAGCATAGGGTATATGTTAGGATGAAGGTAGGAGGTTCATTTAAGACCATATGATGACTAACCCTAAGTATCATTGGAAGAAAGTTTGAATTTCATTCTATAGGAGATGTAATGATCTCTGAGTGACATAGCTAGAGCAAGGAAGGTTTTTCAGCAGTTTCTAAAAATGTTATGTCTTAAGTCCATTTTGGTCACTTCAAAGTAATAGTGCTTTATGGACTAAGTTTTTGAATGTTCTGCAGCCACAGTTTTATACAACAAATGCTTTGATTTCTTCTCTGCACTTTATATCAACATCCCATACCTCTATTATAATAATCATTTTATTTTGCCTTGTATTTTACTTAGTTTTATTTATTTATTTATGTATAAAAGTTGTTGTGCAAGTTTATTATTAATGAAATAATTCTGGGGGAGAGTAGAAATATGAATCTTCCACAGATATAAAAATAAGTCCGTACTTTTAAAAAGGGTTTTTTAAAATTTTATTTTAGGTTTTATTTATTTATTTATTTATTTTGGTATTGTTAATGTACAATCACTTGAACATTATGGTTACTAGAGTCAAGTCCCCCACACATACCCCATTACAGTCACTGTCCATCAGCATAGTAAGATGCTATAAAATCATTACTTGTCTTCCCTGTAAATACTGCCTTCCCATGTCCCCCACCGCTACATTATGTGTGCTAATCATAATGCCCCTTTCCCACCCTTATCCCTCCCTTCCCACCTATCCTCCCCAGTCCCTTTCCCTTTGGTAACTGTTAGTCCATTCTTGGGTTCTGTGAGTCTGCTGCTGTTTTGTTCCTTCAGTTTTTCTTTGTTCTTATACTCCACAGATGAGTGAAATCAATTGAAACTTGTCTTTCTCCGCCTGGCTTATTTCACTGAGCATAATACCCTCTAGCTCCATCCACGCTGTTGCAAATAGTAGGATTTGTTTTCTTCTTATGGATGAATAATATTCCATTGTGTATATGTACCACACATCTTCTTTATCCATTCATCTACTGATGGACACTTAGGATGCTTCCATTTCTTGGCTATTGTAAATAGTGCTGCGATAAACATAGGGGTACATATGTCTTTTTCGAACTGCACTGCTGCATTCTTAGGGTAAATTCCTAGGAGTGGAATTCCTGGGTCAAATGGTATTTGTCTTTTGAGTTTTTTGAGGAACCTCCATACTGCTATCCACAATGGTTGAACTAATTTACATTCCCACCAGCAGGGTAGGAGGGTTCCTCTTTCTGCACATCCTTGCCAACATTTGTTGTTGTTTGTCTTTTGGATGGTGGCCATCCTAACTGGTGTGAGGTGATATGTCATTGTGGTTTTAATCTGCATTTCTCTGATGGTTAGTGATGTGGAGCATCTTTTCATGTGCCTGTTGGCCATCTGAATTCCTTCTTTGGAGAAGTGTCTGTTCAGCTCCTCTGCCCATTTTTTAATTGGCTTATTTGCTTTTTGTTTGTTGAGGTGTGTGAGCTCTTTGTATAATTTGGATGTCAACCCCTTATTGGATACATCATTTATGAATATATTCTCCCTTACTGTGGATGTCTTTTTGTTCTACTGATGGTGTCCTTTGCTGTATTGAAGCTTTTTAATTTGATATAGGTCCACTTGTTCATTTTTGCTTTTGTTTCCCTTGCCCGGGGAGATATGTTCATGAAGAAGTTGCTCATGTTTATGTCCAAGAGATTTTTGCCTATGTTTTTTTCTAAGAGTTTTATGGTTTCCTGACTTACATTCAGGGCTTTGATCCATTTTGAGTTTACTTTTGTGTATGGGGTTAGACAGTAATCCATTTTCATTCTCTTACATGTAGCTGTTCAGTTTTTCAAACACCAGCTGCTAAAGAGGCTGTCATCTCCCCATTGTATATCCAAGGCACCTTTATCATATATTAATTGACTGTATATGTTTGGGTTAATGGTTGGATTTTCTATTCTGTTCCACTGGTCTGTGGGTCCGTTTTTGTGCCAATACCAAATTGTCTTGATTACTGTGGCTTTGTAGTAGAGCTTGAAGTCAGGGAGCATAATTCCCCGTTTTGTTCCTCCTTCTCAGGGTTGCTTTGGCTATTTGGGGTCTTTTGTGGTTCCATATGAATTTTAGAATTATTTGTTCCAGTTCATTGAAGAAAGCTGTTGGTAGTTTGATAGGGATTGCGTTGAATCTGTAGATTGCTTTAGGTAGTATAACCATTTTGACAATATTTATTCTTCCTAGCCAAGAGCATGAGACGAATTTCCATTTGTTAGTGTCCTCTTTAATTTCTCTTAGGAGTGTCTTATAGTTTTCAGGCTATAGGCCTTTCACTTCCTTCATTAGGTTTATTCCTAGGTATTTTATTCTTTTTGATGCAATTGTGAATGGAATTGTTTTCCTTATTTCTCTTTCTGTTAGTTCATCGTTAGTGTATAGGAAGGCAACAGATTTCTGTGTGTTAATTTTGTATCCTGCAACTTTGCTGAATTCAGATATTAGTTCTAGTAATTTTGGAGTGGAGTCTTTAGGGTTTTTTATGTACAATATCATGTCATCTGCAAATAGTGACAATTTGACTTCTTCTTTACCAATCTGGATGCCTTGTATTTCTTTGTTTTGTCTGTTTGCCGTGGCTAGGACCTCCAGTACTATGTTTAATAACAGTGGAGAGAGTGGGCATCCCTGTCTTGTTCCTGATCTTAGATGAAAAGCTTTCAGCTTCTTGCTGTTAAGTATGATGTTAGCTGTGGGTTTATCATATATGGCCTTTATGATGTTGAGGTACTTGCCCTCTATACCCATTTTGTTGAGAGTTTTTATCATGAATGGTTGTTGAATTTTGTCGAATGCTTTTTCAGCATCTATGGAGATGATCATGTGGTTTTGTTCTTCTTTTTATTGATGTGGTGGATGATGTTGATGGATTTTCAAATGTTGTACCATCCTTGCATCCTTGGGATGAATCCCACTTGATCATGGTGTATGATCCTCTTGATGTATAGGCCCTTATATTTAAAAACAAAGATTAAAAGGGCACAATTCTAAATATTTTATCTAAAGTTTCTATTAAAAAAGTCACACTGGGGTAATGATGAATAGTTTTAAATTTTCCTTTAATATGGTGCCTTTTATTCTGTCTTTACTTCTGACTTGGGTGATCATCAGTGATAATTTGGATTTTATGATAATGGCAGAAATTGGCAAGTCACTTGTGAAATATTATGGCAATAATGGCTTTGTACTAGAGATAAATCCTTTATCTTCTCCAAAGTAATATGATGTGTCAGTAAGTGTAAAGTAAAAATTACATACATATTTGTTTACCAAACAATGTTTAGGGAAGCTTGCCATGGATAAATAATTTCCATTATTGACAAAAGATATTTGGAAAAACATTAAAATTCTTCTCTGTTTTTCTTCAGTTTTAGTCCTAAGCTTGTGTGTTATATAGATAAATGTTCATTCATATAAAAATACAAGTGTGTCAGTATAAAAGAAATATTCTTAACTAGGGGAAATGTGCATGTAAATTGTATACGTAGGTGAGAAAGATAGAAATGGAAGACCCATAGCTAAAGAAGAAATTGTGGCTCATTAAACAGAGAGCAATTATAAACTTATGAATTATGTTCATACTTATTTTTCTTTTGTCTACCACAATTCTTACTTGCCCATCACAGGTCTCCTTGTTTATTACAGCATTAAGTGCTATTGCTATCAGTGACCAACAGTGTTTCTGAATGCTACAAGTATGAAATGCACACTTGCTTTCTCAATCTGGGCTCTTCCCATAATCAGAATCGTCAGAATGGCCTTGATGAAACATCCTGAACAAAGGAGTGATTATTTTTCTCTCTTTAGTAATAATTTAATACTAGGGCTTTGGTATCAAGCAAAGCGGAAACTTTGTTAAGATAGCGAGGGGTTTGTCATAGGTTTTGACGGTGTTGATAAGACAGGGAAATGGCTAAGGCTGTCCTTAATGTGGAAATCTAATATGAAAGCATCTGATTAAGCCTCTGTTGAGAAAAGGACTCTGCTCTTGGCTATTTCACTGGGGAAGTTTGAAGGGGTTATTCATTCTCTGACTTTGTTCTTCAAGCCAGAGGATCAGAGAGTAACAAGCTTATTTTTTTTTTTTTTACCTCAGCTGTCAGGACATTTGTTAGCTTTTTATTTGCTTAATTTTGTTTTATAAAGACAAAGGGCTTTGCTTAGTTCTTAGTGTCCCTCCTTACCATAGTGGGATTGATGTCGTCACATTGGAATTGATGTCACCTTTAGTTACTTTAACATTTGCTTTATTTTTGCATTGATTCTTTCATTTATAGAAGTGTTTCTAACTACTTAATTTTCATGTTTTTATGAATGGTGAAGAGAAAGTGCCCGTACAAGGAGCAGAGCTCCAAACGAAGCCTCTTCCCCTTTGGCTCTATTTACAGAGGCACTTTTATAATACTAAAATGCATCTCTGTTCCCACTTTGAGGTAGACCGCATGTTTCTAGCTCTGTGCCAGTCACAAGCTTGACAACTTTGTGAAATTGCAGGCTAAAGTATTCCCACAAGTTGGACCCCAGAATAATTCAGAAGAACTTTTAGCAGATTATTCTTCTTTTATTTCTTTCATAAAAAATTTTAATTGAACTCTTTTATTCACTCATCAAAGATACAGAAATAAGTTATTCATCTTCTCTGCTATCAAGAGGCTTTTGCTCTGAGGAGGTAAAAAAGTGCAGTGGATGATCTAAGTGCTATGATTGAAATACCTATAGGTATAGTGGAACACGAAGAGGGTAATGGAAAGTACTATCTAGGTGGAGAAAAGAGGGCAGGAAAGGATTTCCAAGTTAGTGCTCTTCCCTTCTCTATGGAATTCCACTACAGATTTCCACTACTCTTCTTAGGGTCATCTGAGTCTTTCTCTCTTATAGGAAAATTTCCCTAACTCCTCACTTCTATGTTCCCAGCTGCCCTGTACATACCTCTATTAAAGTAATTATCATACTGTAAATTTATATTTACTCATCCCCCCATCAACCTAAACTGTGAGCTCATTGAGGGTAACATCCATGTTTTCAAACCATGTGTCTCTAAATTCTGACCATTAATAATGGGCAGTCAGTGAATATGTATTAAGTAGTTCAAACACTTAAATACCAGCATTGCTTCCGTTTAAATACTTATGCTAAATTTGTCAGATTACAGGTAGCTACAGATTATTTGACATTCTCTCCTTAAATATGGGCTGGTTTATAGAGCTCCCACGATGATTTCTCAGAACCCTGAACTGTCATGTAAGAAGTCCAACTATATGGCTGGAAAGACCAATGGGAGAGCCCTTGAAACATAGAAAGGAAGAGGGGCCCAGCTATTCCCAGCCTTCCAGCCAGTCCTGCCAAGGTACCAGGCATATGAGTGAAACCCTCTTTTACCCTCCACATCAGTCCAGCTGCTTACTGAATTTTACAGAGTGATCCCAGTCAACAACATGTGGAACAGAAGAATTGTCAAGCCAAGCCCTCACTGTATTCCTCACTCCCCAAGTTGTGAGATAAAATAAAATGGTCGTTATTTCAAATTACCAAGTTCTGGGATAGTTTCTTCATTAGTAATAGATAACTAAAAGATCAAGTCTCTTCAACCACATATTTTTTCGACACTTTATGCAAAAATTTCAAACATACAGAAAACTACAAGAATTATGCAGTGAGTACCCATATTCCACCATCTAAATACCTGAATTGATGCCAGATTTTAGTTATAATGATAAACCTGCATTGAACATTCTCTTATAAGTCTTTCTGTGAACGTATACTTTCATTTCCCTTACATCTAGGAGGAGTAGATGCTGGGTGATAGTGTAAGTGTACGTTTAGTTTTATAAGAAATTCCCAGTGCTTTTTCAGTCATTATTATCATTTACATTCCTAACAACAATGTATGTGGGTTCTTGTTGTTCTACATCCTTGTTCAACATTTGATGCCAGTCTTTTAATTGTAACTATTCTGGAGGGTGTGTAACGGTGTATCATTGTGGCTTTAATTTGCATTTGCTTAATGGTTAATGATGTTGAGCATTGTTTCATGTTCTTATTGGCTATTTGTATATCTTCCTAGGTAAAATGTCAGTTCAAGTCTTTTGCCTTTTGAAAATGCTTTTTGCCTTTTATTATTGAGTTATAGGATTTTAATATTCTGGATGATCTTTTATCAGACTGCTTTGCAAATGTTTTTTACCAGCTTGTGCTTTGGCCACTCATTTCCTTAATTGTGACTATCAGTGAGCAGAAGTTTTACTTTAAATGAAGTCAAATTAATCAGTTTTCTTTTATCATTACTGACTTTTGTGTCATGTCTAAAAAACCCTCTCTAAGCCCCAAGTCACAAAAATTTTCTTCTGTGTTTTCTACTAGAAACTTTATAGTTTTGTTTTTTACAGTGGGGCTATGGCCCATCTTAATTTTTGTGGGTGATGTGAGGCAGGTTGTTCTAGCAACATTTATTGGATTGCTTTGGTGCCTTTGTCAAAAATTAATAGACCACATAATGTGGGTCTATTCCTGGGCCCTCTATATACTTGTCTATCATTTTCCAGTACCATATTGTCTTGATTCTTGTAGTTTTGTAATAAATATTGAAATCAGGTAGTATAAGTCCTCCAATTTTATTATTTCGCAAGACTCTTTTAGATATTCTAGATCTTTTGCAACTCCACATAAATTTTAGAATCAACTTATCAAAGTCTACAAAAGGCCTGGGGTTATGCAAGAAAGAAAGAGAAAGAGAGAGACAGAGATAGAGATATGAGATGATTCATACATATATATGTATATAAACAAATAGATGATGTATGGATACATATTATATATATTGAGATATGGAGTTGTATCTATGACTTCAAAGTCATGTACATAGATATAATATATATAAAATATATAATCATATATAAAACTATAATTATATATATAAAACTATAATTATATGTGTAATTATAGATGTGTATATATATAAATATAAATAAATAAATAAATAAATAAATATATATATACACACATACACACATATATATAAAACTTCAGAGGATTTGGCATGTAAAGCATATGTTGTCTTTCCAATCCATGAGCATAGTACATCTTCCTGTTTTTTAAGATTCATTAATTTCTCTAAGCAATGTTTTATAGTTTTCAACACAGAGGTTTTGCATCTTTTGTTAAATTTATTCCAAAAATGTTTTATGACTGAATGATATTGCTTTAAAATTTTTTAGTTTTCTAAATGCTACTAGTCTGTAAAAATGAAATTGATTTTTGTACATTAGCCTTACAACCTGAAACCAAGCTAAATTTACTATTTAGTTGTAGTAATCCTTTGTGCTATGGTTATCATATGTATTACATCTATGTATGTTACAAATCCCACAGTACAATACTACAATTTTGCTTTAAACAGCCATATACATTTTAAAATAATTAAGAGGGAAAAACAGTCTTTTACATTTACTCATATATTTCCCTTTCTGGTGCTCTTTATTACTTTATGGAGATTTAATTTGTCTGCTATCTGTTCCCTTCAACCTGAAGAATTTTCTTTACAAGTTAGTTTTTTTTTTTTAATCTCAAAATGTTATTATACTATCTTCTGGCTTCATTATTTCTCATGAAAAATTAGGAATAGTTTGTATAAATGTTCCTCTCTATATAATTTATCATTTTTCTTTGGTTCTCAGGATTTTCTTTTTATACCTGCTTTTTAGCAAATTGACATGATATGCCTTGGAATGATTCTTCTTGTATTAATTTGTGTGGGGTTTGCTGAGTTTGTGAGTCTTTATTTACATTTATGTTTTTCAGCAAATTTGAGAAAATTTTAGTTATTTTTGTCTTCAAATGTTTTGTTTTCCTAACCCATTTTCTCTCTTTCTTCTCCTTCTGGTACCCATTTACATGCATGTTTAACTTTTTGATATTAACCCTCAGGTTGAGATTCTACTCATTTTTCTCTCTGTTTTCGGTATGGATAATTTCTACTGATCTATTTGCATGTTCATTGACTTTCTTCTGTCATCTCCCATCTAATAATAAATCCACCAAATGAATTTTTCAGAAATGTGTTCTTTTTTCAATTTCCCTTTGGCTTTTAAAAATAATTCTGTTGCTTTGCTGAGATCTTCTCTTATGTGATTTCTTATAAGCATAGGTTCCTTTGTTTTTGAGCACAGTTAAAATAGTTACTTAAAAATTCTTATGTGCTAATTCCAACATCTGGGTCATTTTGATATAGTGTTATTTGATTCACTTTTCATTTGAATATAGGTTACATTTTCCTGCTTCTTTATGTCTAGCTGTCTTAGATTATATACTGGACCTTATAAATGATACAATCCAGAAATTTGAATTCTGTTATATTTTTCTGAAGGGTACTGAATTTGTTATTTTTGTTCTAACGGGCAGTTAACTTTGCTGGTTTCATACCCTTAACTCTTGTCTCCTTTGTGGTGATCTGGAGCTGAAATATCTTTAGTTCTTTTAGCCATAGCTGGGATGCTTACAATCTGTCCCACACTTTCATATTCAGAACTCAGGTAGATATACAGAAAGATTTTACACTTTGAGTTTAGGCATCCCCCCTCAGCTCCTCTTTATGAGTTCCTGCCTTCACTTTCCAGCTGCTATCATTGCTCCTAAGTTCCCTTTTTGTTTCAAGTCATTGTGGTTTTGGGTTTTCTATTCAGTTTTATCTAGCTCAGGTGGGACTGCCTAGGGTCTGCCTTTAGGCAAAAGGGTCTGAAATATGGAAATTCAACCACTGCCCTTTCCTTCTTCCGAGTGGAACGTCCCTGAAGTATCTGCTGGATTCTGCTTGCTCTTTAGTGTCTTCAGGCATTTTCCCCTCCCAAGCTGTTATTTGTTGGAGTGTTGGTCTTATAATAGTTAATTCTCCATTAAAGAGAAGGGTCATCCATGCTAGTGATTTTAGAATATATAGATAAGATAGTGAATAGTGCTAGCTGACTCCCAATCTGTATACTGTTTACTATTGTACAAATATAATCTTACTTCAGACTTACTATAGCTTATTTATTTACTAAAACATCTCCTGATTTCTTATGTTTGCCCCTTTTTTGTTGTGTATTTTGCAGAAAGAAATCAAGTATTTTAGCTTGTATCTTTTTTTTCAGTGAACTTGATGTTAAATTTGGTTATATTTTTTATTATTGGACAGTTTTTCTATTAAGGAATGATACATTTAGATACATAAATAATGATAATTTCAAGTGCAAAAATAAGTATGATGAAAGTTGAAGTGCTCACTGTACATGAAGAATTTAAATGAAAATTAACGGAAGTGAAATAACAAGTCCACATGGTTTGACTTTTGACATTTTAAGTGTGTCAAAGCAGTTTTATAAAACAAATATGATATAGTTAGTATATTTTGCTGCAGTTCATATTTCAATTCTAAATTTTTGGTATTGAGAGTATAATTCTTAACCTCAAATGTACTGTAAATTATAAATTTCTAGAACACTGTAACGAGGATGTTTTGTTTACAGCTGTTAAGATCCACTAAATATCTGTAGATTTGCTTCCTCAGCTAGAGCAGGAACTTACTGGCTATAACTCCCTGCCTTGTTCAATAACTTCCAGTAATTATCAGGAAGAAAATGCAATAAATTTATGTAATAGACTGCCCCTTTGCTATAATATACAATCAGTGGCGATCAATGCTTCTTACAATAGGGAGAAGAATTACAACTGTGTTTTATTTTATAGCTTTGGTAATACAGCTTTGGAAACCACCAGAGGGAGTAGAGTTAAACTTCAGTGGTCAAATTCCATTGTGGTATAAAACATAGCCTCAGGCTGACATTTTACAAAGTAGCAACACAACAAGGGGTTGTGTACTTCTTAGCTATTGGAAGACCTCCATGTATTGCTACTCTAAATTTTAGTTCATATGCCTGGAATAATGAGTGTCTCTGAATATAATAAATAATAATCAAGCTTAACCTTTGGCCACATCATTACAAGAAGGGAAAGATAGACATACTTGACAATGAAACCTCAAGTGTTGCAGCAATCCACAATGCTTGTTCATTACAAAATTATATTTGTTATGTTTTTAAAAATATACCTTTATTGTGGTTTAAATCAAAGGGCATTTCTGAGCCCTGCCTAGTTATGCTTAAAGTATAATTACACGCTACATATCTTGGTAAGTAAATGAAAGCCTTTTCTTGGTTATTTGTTATAAATTTTACTTTGCCTGGAGCTAAGTGAAGGCCAGGCCTCTAAAGTGTTTCAAATATAATGCGCAGTGAATATAAAACAGTCCATTAATTGGGATAATAGGTCCCAGCATGTAATTGCATTTCTTAGGTACTATGGATAGCAACTGAGTGAAGTGGTATTTATTCAAGGTTGTTAGTCACCCGTGGATAACTTTATTTGTCTATTGATGCTTAAATACATGCATCATCCATCAGTAAGAATATTTATGAAGAAATTTATAACAAAAATCATTATTGCATCTCAAATTATGAAAGGAAACAGTATATAAAAGTTACTGAAGAATGCCACAATAAAGTCTTTCCAGTGTCTCAGGTTACTTGATTTTATGTTGGTGGACAGTAAAATATTGTAGAAACTCAAGAATAAATGTGAACCAAACATGTTCTTGTACTTTGCTTTATATGGTGCTTTCCAACAAAATATCTATAAGACATGAAGTAAATTCTCAAAATGTCTATAAGACATGAAGTAAATTCTATCTGCAGTTTCTAGCCCCATGAACTTACACAGTTGAATTCCATCAGTAGTCTGTCAGTGTGCCACTAACCTTTGCAATCTCCCAAATAGTGTGTGTGAGGCTTTATTTATAGTTATAGAAATATTTCCTTTGGTTTTCATTTAATAGGTGTTGGCTATTTCTAAGGTGTTAAAAAAAAAACACATGTTCTATTTTATCATGTGGAAGTCTCCACATTGCATTCAGGAACTGTCAAGAGGGAGTTCCAGAGCTCCATTAGTGCAGGATAAGATTACCTTCTTTCCCAGAAATCACTGGCAACACTGAAGCAGTGGGGCAAGGCAGGGGACAGCACTTCGACTGATCCATCACCCTTCTGGATCCCTCAGTGTCCCAACTTCATCTATACTATGTGTTCTGACACTATCTGAATGAATCCCATGATATCCTCTGTCCTGTTTATATCAGTCCCTGAAAGAAGTCTAGAATTCATAGAATTTTATATCATCCTATCCTTGACTGTATGCTCCATGAAGCATTCTGGCTGTGAGTCAACCCCTCCACTTTCTCCACTATAGCACTTCTTATTTTTTTTCTTTATCCTTTTGCATACCATCTACCAACTTTTAATTTACTAAATAACTACATATATCGACTTCCGGGAAGATGGCAGTGTGAGCAGAGCGGCAGAAATCTCCTCCCAAAACTATATAAATCTATGAAAACACAGCAAATACAACTATTCCTAAAAGAGAAATCGGAGCACACAGGAAAGTGCACAGCGTGCAGCCACACCTGGGAGGACTCAGCACCGCACGAGGCAGGTAAGATACAGAGCCGCGACCCGGCGGCACCCGAACACTCACCCAGCCCAGCGCCCCGGTGGGAGGAGAGGATTCAGAGCCAGGAGAGAGTGGAAGAGCAGGTCCGCGAAATAACCAGCCCCGGCGGTCTGCGCAGGAGCACTGGGAGCGCTGAAACACATCGTGCGGTGCATCAGACATTGGAGAGGCAAAAGGTGCAGGTTTTGAGCCAGGAAGGCGCCGGGACCGTGCAGCCAGCGCCCAGGGACAAGAGAAAAGCGTGCGCCATTTGTAGTGGTCTCGGAGAGGCGGGGGCCCCAGCGAGGGAACACCATCGCCCCGGCGGGCTCAGCCCTGCAGGCTGGAAGTCCTGGGGAACTTCAGTCCCCTTCGCTAGTGACAGAGAGAAGGGAGCAACCACGCTGGAACTTTATACAGAAAACAATAGCGTCCCATTCATTCCTGCCCCGCCCAGACCTACAAAAAAAAAAAAAAGCGGCACGGCTGCGGCTGCGAATTAGTGGAGCAACAGCGACACCTACACCATGCTTAGAGAACCCACTCCAGGTGGGCTTCTTTTTTTTTGCTCATTTGTGTTATTTCTTGCCTTTTTTTTTTGCTCGTCTGTTTTATTTCTTGCCTTCTTTTTTTCTTTTTTTCACCTTCCTTTTCTTTCATTTCTTTCTTCTTTCTCTCTTTTCTTTCTCTTCCTTCTTTTTTTGGCTTGCTTGTTTTTTTTGGTGGTGCTTTTTTTTTTCTTTTCTTTTCTTTTTAAACCTTAAAGAGCCCAGCTGACATACATGGCACCTACCAGCGACCAGAACAGACAAAAATCACCAAGATCCAGAGCCCCTCTGAGAAGGAATCTGAAGGGATGGAAATGCAGCATCTTCCTCAAAAAGAATTCAGAATAAAAGTCATAAGCATGCTGATGGATATACAGAGAAATATGCAAGAGCAAAGGGAGGAAGTGAGGGAAGTCAGGAAAGATAATGCAGAAATGAGGCAAGCCATCGACAGGCTCAGCAGCAGGCTGGACAAGATGCAAGAGACTGTTAATGCAATAGAAATCAGAGAACAAGAATACAGAGCAGCTGAGGCAGAGAGAGATAAAAGGATCTCTAGGAATGAAAGAATATTAAGAGAACTGTGTGACCAATCCAAATAGAACAATATTCGCATTATAGGAGTACTAGAGGAAGAAGAGAGAGAAAAAGGGACAGAAAGTATCTTTGAAGAAATAATTGCTGAAAACTTCCCCATGCTGGGGAAAGAAATAGTCTCGCAGCCCATGGAAGCCCACAGATCTCCTAACACAAGGGACCCCAGGAAGACAACACCAAGACACATAATAATTAAAATGGCAAAGATCAAAGATAAGGACAGAGTATTAAAGGCAGCGAGAGAAAGAAAAAAGATCACCTTTAAAGGAAAACCCATCAGACTAACATCAGACTTCTCAACAGAAACCTTACAGGCTAGAAGAGAATGGCATGATATATTTAACGCAATGAAACAGAAGGGCCTCGAACCAAGAATACTGTATCCAGCATGATTACCATTTAAATATGATGGAGGGATTAAACAATTTCCAGACAAACAAAAGCTGAGAGAATTTGCCTCCCATAAACCACCTCTACAGGACATCTTAAAGCAACTATTCTAGAGTGAAGCACTCCTAAGGCTAAAAAGCTGTCACCAGAGAAAATAAAATCATAGCAAAGACAGCAGACCATCCAAAACTAACTAAAGGCAAAGAATAAAACACCTAGTATATAAAGAATGGAGGAGGAAGAATAAGAAGGCAGAGAAATAAACATCAGACTGTGTTTACAATAACTTAACAAGAAAGTTAAGTTAGATTGTTAGATAGTAAAGAAGCAACCCTTGAACCTTTGGTAACCACGAATCTAAAGCCAGCAATGGCAATAAGTACATATCTTCCGATAATCACCCTAAACGTAAATGGACTGAATGCACCAATCAAAAGACACAGAGTAACAGAATGGATAAAAAAGCAAGACCCATCTATATGCTGCCTACAAGAAACTCACCTCAAACGCAAAGATATCCCCAGATTAAAAGTGAAGGGATGGAAAAAGATATTTCATGCAAATAACAAGGAGAAAAAAGCAGGTGTTGCAGTACTTGTATCAGACAAAATAGACTTCAAAACAAAGAAAGTAGCAAGAGATAAAGAAGGACATTATGTAATGATAAAGGAGTCAACCCAACAAGAGGATATAACCATTTTAAATATATATGCACCCAACACAGGGGCGCCGGCATTTGTGAAACAAATAGTAACAGAATTAAAGGAGGGAATAGACAGCAATGCATTCATCTTAGGTGACTTCAACACACCACTCACTCCAAAGGACAGATCAACCAGACAGAAAATAAGTGAAGACACAGAGGCACTGAAAAACACACTAGAACAGATGGACCTAACAGACATCTACAGAACTCTACACCCAAAAGCAACAGGATAAACATTCTTCTCAAATGCACATGGAACATTTTCCAGAATAGACCACATACTAGGCCACAAAAAGAACCTCAGTAAAATCGAAAATATTGAAATTCTACCAACCAACTTCTCGGATCATAAAGGTATTAAACTAGAATTAAACTTTAGAAAGAAAACAAAAAGACTCACAAATACATGGAGACTTAACAACATTCTCCTAATTAATCAGTGGGTCAATGACCAAATCAAAACAGAAATCAAAGCGTACATGGAGACAAATGACAACAACAACACAAAGCCACAGCTTCTATGGGACGCAGCAAAGGCAGTTCTAAGAGGAAAGTATATTGCAATCCAGGCCTATCTAAAGAAAGAAGAACATTCCAAATGAATAGTCTAAAGACACAATTACTGAAATTGGAAAAAGAAGAACAAATGAGACCCAAAGTCACCAGAAGGAGGGACATAATAAAGATCAGAGAAGAAATAAATAAAATTGAGAAGAATAAAACAATAGAAAAAAATCAATGAAACCAAGAGCTGGTTCTTTGAAAAAATAAACAAAATAGATAAACCCCTAGCCAGACTCATTAAGAGAAAAGGAGAATCTACACACATAAACAGAATCAGAAATGAGAAAGGAAAAATCATGACAGATCCCACAGAAATACAAAGAATTATAAGAGAATATTATGAGAATCTATATGCTAACAAGCTGGAAAACCTAGAAGAAATGGACAACTTCTTAGAAAAATACAACCTTCCAAGACCAAACAAGAAACAGAAAAACTAAACAGACCAATCACCAGCAACGAAATTGAAGCGGTAATCAAAAAACTACCCAAGAACAAAACCCCCGGACCAGATGGATTCACCTCTGAGTTCTACCAGACATATAGAGAAGAAATAACACCGATTCTCCTTAAAGTTTTCCAATAAATAGAAGAGGAGGGAATACTTCCAAACTCATTCTATGAAGCCAGCATCACTCTAATACCAAAACCGGGCAAAGACCTCACCAAAAAAGAAAACTATAGACCAATATCCCTGATGAACGTGGATGCAAAAATACTCAATAAAATATTAGCAAACCGAATTCAAAAATACATCAAGAGGATCATACACCATGATCAAGTGGGATTCATCCCAGGGATGCAAGGATAGTACAACATTTGAAAATCCATCAACATCATCCACCACATCAACAAAAAGAAGAACAAAAACCACATGATCATCTCCATAGATGCTGAAAAAGCATTTGACAAAATTCAGCATCCATTCGTGATTAAAACTCTCAAGAAAATGGGTATAGAGGGCAAGTACCTCAACATCATAAAGGCCATATATGACAAATCCACAGCTAACATCATACTTAATGGCGAGAAGCTGAAAGCTTTTCATCTAAGATCGGGAACAAGACAGGGATACCCACTCTCTCCACTGTTATTCAACATAGTACTGGAGGTCCTAGCCACAGCAATCAGACAAAACAAAGAAATACAAGGCATCCAGTCTGGTAAAGAAGAAGTCAAATTGTCACTATTTGCAGATGACATGATATTGTACATAAAAAACCCTAAAGACTCCACTCCAAAACTACTAGAACTAATATCTGAATTCAGCAAAGTTGCAGGATACAAAATTAACACACAGAAATCTGTTGCCTTCCTATACACTAATGATGTACTAACAGAAAGAGAAATAAGGAAAACAATTCCATTCACAATTGCATCAAAAAGAATAAAATACCTAGGAATAAACCTAACAAAGGAAGTGAAAGACCTGTACCCTGAAAACTACAAGACACTCCTAAGAGAAATTAAAGAGGACACTAACAAATGGAAATGCATCCCATGCTCTTGGCTAGGAAGAATAAATATTCTCAAAATGGCTATACTACCTAAAGCAATCTACAGATTCAATGCAATCCCTATCAAACTACCAACAGCTTTCTTCAATGAACTGGAACAAATAATTCTAAAATTCATATGGAACCACAAAAGACCCCGAATAGCCAAAGCCATCCTGAGAAGGAGGAATAAAACAGGGGGAATTACGCTCCCTGACTTCAAGCTCTACTACAAAGCCACAGTAATCAAGACAATTTGGTATTGGCACAAAAACAGACCCACAGACCAGTGGAACAGAATAGAAAATCCAAACATTAACCCAAACATATACAGTCAATTAATATTTGATAAAAGTGCCTTGGATATACAATGGGGAGATGACAGCCTCTTCAGCAGCTGGTGTTGGAAAAACTGGACAGCTACATGTAAGAGAATGAAACTGGACTACTGTCTAGCCCCATACACAATGGTAAACTCAAGGTGGATCAAAGACCTGAATGTAAGTCATGAAACCATAAAACTCTTAGAAAAAAACATAGGCAAAAATCTCTTGGACATAAACATGAGCAACTTCTTCATGAACATATCTCCCCGGCAAGGGAAACAAAAGCAAAAATGAACAAGTGGGACTATATGAAGCTGAAAAGCTTCTGTACAGCAAAGGACACCATCAGTAGAACAAAAAGACTTCCTACAGTATGGGAGAATATATTCATAAATGACGTATCCAATAAGGGGTTGACATCCAAAATATATAAAGAACTCACGCACCTCAACAAACACAAAGCAAATAATCCAATGAAGAAATGGGCAGAGGACATGAACAGACACTTCTCCAAAGAAGAAATTCAGATGGCCAACAGGCACATGAAAAGGTGCTCCACATCACTAATCATCAGAGAAATGCAGATTAAAACCACAATGAGATATCACCTCACACCTGTGAGGATGGCCAACATCCAAAACACAAACAACAACAAATGTTGGCGAGGATGTGGAGAAAAGGGAACCCTCCTACACTGCTGGTGGGACTGCAAATTAGTTCAACCATTATGGAAAACAGTATGGAGGTTCCTCAAAAAACTCAAAATAGAAATACCATTTGACCCAGGAATTCCACTCCTAGGAATTTACCCTAAGAAGGCAGCAGCCCAGATTGAAAAAGACAGATGCACCCCTATGTTTATCGCAGCACTATTTACAATAGCCAAGAAATGGAAGCAACCTAAGTGTCCATCAGTAGATGAATGGATAAAGAAGATGTGGTGCATATACACAATGGAATATTATTCAGCCATAAGAAGAAAACAAATCCTACCATTTGCAACAACATGGATGGAGCTAGAGGGTATTATGCTCAGTGAAATAAGCCAAGCTGAAAAAGACAAGTATCAAATGATTTCACTCATATGTGGAGTATAAGAACTAAGGAAAAAAAAAACTGAAGGAACAAAACAGCAGGAGACTCACAGAACCCAAGAACGGACTAATAGTTACCAAAGAGAAAGGGACTGGGGAGGATGGGTGGGAATGGAGGGACAAGGGGGAAGAAGGGACATTACGATTAGCAGATGTAATGTTGGGGGGGCACGGGGAGGGCTGTACAACGCAGAGAGGACAAGTAGTGACTCTATAGCATCTCACTACGCTGATGGACAGTGACTGTAATGGGGTTGGTGGGGGGGACCTGATGAAGGGGGTAGTGTAATCACCATAATATTACTCATTTAATTGTAGATTAATGATATCAAAATAAACTTATTAAAAAAATAAATAACTACATATATATTTGTCTATTTCCTGTCGTAGTATATGCACTAAAACTATTTATTGAGTGGCTGACTGAATGAATAAATCTTTCCTCTCTCTTTGATGCAAAATAGACATTTCTAAAATTCAAATGGTGAAAATGTTCTATTGAAAGAGGGGGAGTTTATGGAGCTCCAAGGGACAGTGTATAAGGTCTTCGTGTGCTATGGAATAACCCTGGGAAAATAGAAGTATTTCATCTATCAGTATGAGGAATTTTTTTGTACCTGTGTGTATTACTGATCACATCATGCCCATAAATCTAAGAATGGTTTTGTTTATTGTCTTGGGAAGCCATTGCTGCTTCTGATGTTCTTGTTGACTATAATTAGTACTGACTAAATTCTCTTCAATCTGTGTTAATGTATAATCTTCATATAGGTTTGCATTTATGTAATTTACCACAAGTAAGGACTACTTGGCCCAGGAACTTTTAGAATTTGAATCGATACAGTATAGTAGCTTGTAAATTCAGAAGAAAATTTTAAGTTGTCTTCTTCTTAATTGTATTAAGCCTTTAGAGTATAGCCATGAGATCATAAAGATATTTGGAAAAGAACAGAAGGTTGAGAAAAATATCTGTTAAGGGTTGTATCAGTTTCATTGGGAAATTCACTCTTACATACAAATGAGCCAATGTTCTAAGAGTCTTGACATTTTCCTTTCAGCTACAAAGAAATATGAGATACAAATTAATTACTTTATCCTTAAAAACTACCAGATGCATTTTGTTTTAGAAAAGAGACATTTAGTTATTCTCCAGGTTTTTATAGGACTACGCATTTTTCCAAAGACAAAGAATACATAAGTGTTCTAGTAAAACACTGGTTAGCAGGAGAAATAGATTTAAAATTTAGAAGACATAAATTATTAAATTAGGAGCCAGAGTTCATTGATAACCTAACATAGCATAGTCATTAATATTGATGGATGTTTAATATATTTAATATTTCTATACCATTTCTACAACATGTCATGAAGGACAGCATTATGTTCATGATATGATACCCTATTAATCTCTTGATCAGCAGTGTAACATTTCTGGAAAATATAATGAGATATTCTTTTAGATTCTTATTTGGCATAATCATTAAAATTAGATAACTTTTTGTCAGGGATTCAACCTGGGTTATGTATTCTTTTTTTAATTTATTTTATTTTTTTATTAAGGTATCATTGATATATAATCTTAATGAAGGTTTCACATGAGCAACACTGTGGTTACTACATTCACTCATATTATCAAGTGCCCCCACATACCCCATTACAGTCACTGTCCATCAGCATAGTAAGATGCTATGGAGTCATTATTGTCTTCACTGTGGTATACTGCCTTCCTCCTGTCCCCCCTACATTATGTGTGCTAATCATAATATCCCTTAATCCCCTCCTCCCACTCTTCCTGCCCCTCCTCCCCACCTGCTTTCCCTTTGGTAACTGCTAGTCCCTTCTTGGAGTCTGTGAGTCTGCTGCTGTTTTGTTCCTTCAGTTTTTGCTTTGTTGTTGTACTCCACTAATGAGTGAAATCATTTGGTACTTGTCTTACTTTGCTTGACTTATAATTCACTGAGCATAATACCCTCTAGCTCCATCCATGTTGTTGCAAATGGTAGGATGTTTTCTTCTTATGGCTGAATAATATTCCATTGTGTATATGTACCACCTCTTCTTTATCCATTCATCTACTGATGGACACTTAGGTTGCTTCCATTTCTTCCCTATTGTAAATAGTGCTGCGATAAACATAGGGGTGCATCTGTCTTATTCAAACTGGGCTGCTGCATTCTTAGGGTAAATTCCTAGGAGTGGAATTCCTGGGTCAAATGGTATTTCTATTTTGAGTTTTTTAAGGAACCTCCATACTGCTTTCCACAATGGTTGAACTAATTTACATTCCCACCAGCAGTGTAGGAGGGTTCCCCTTTCTCCACATCCTCACCAGCATTTGTTGTTCCTAGTCTTTTCTATGTTGGCCATCCTAACTGGTGTGAGGTAATATCTCATTGTGGTTTTAATTGCATTTCCTTATAATTAGCAATATGGAGCATCTTTTCATGTGCCTGTAGGCTATCTGAACTTCTTCTTTGGAGAAGTGTCTGTTCACATGTTCCACCAATTTTTTAATAGGGTTATTTGATTTTAGGCTGTTGAGGCATATGAGTTATGTATATATTTTGGATGTTGACCCCTTATCAGATATGTCCTTTACGAATATGTTCTCCCATACTGTAGGAAACCTTTTTCTTCTGCTCATTGTGTCCTTTGCTGTAAAGAAGCTTTTTAGTTTGATATAGTCCCATGAGTTCATTTTTGCTTTTGTTTCCCTTCCCCGAGTAGATGTATTCAGGAAAAATTTGCTCATGTTTATATTCAAGAGATTTTTGCCTATGTTGTCTTCTAAGAGTTTTATGGTTTCATGACTTACATTCAGGTCTTTGATCCATTTTGAGTTTACTTTTGTGTATGGGATTAGACAATAATCCAGTTTCATTCTCTTACATGTACCTGTCCACTTTTGCCAACACCAGCTGCTGAAGAGGCTGTCATTTCCACATTGTATGTCCATGGCTCCTTTATCGTATATTAATTGACCATATATGCTTGAGTTTGTATCTGGGCTCTCTAGTCTCTTCCATTGGTCCATGGGTCTGTTCTTGTGGCAGTACCAAATTGTCCTGATTACTGTGGCTTTGTAGTAGAGCTTGAAATCAGGGAGCATAATCCTCCCAGCTTTATTCTTCCTTGTCAGGATTGCTTTGACCATTCAGGGTCTTTGTGGTTCCATGTGAATTTTAGAATTATTTTCTCCAGTTCATTGAAGAGTGGTGTTGGTATTTTGATAGGGATTGCATTCAATCTGTGGATTGCTTTAGGCAGGATGGCCATTTTGACAATATTAATTCTTCCTATCCATGAGCATGGGATGTATTTCCATTTATTGATGTCTTCTTTAATTTCTCTAATGAGTGTCTTGTAGTTTTCAGGGTATAGGTCTTTCACTTCCTTGCTTAGTTTTATTCCTAGGTATTTTATTCTTTTTTATGCAATTGTAAATGGAATTGTTTTGCTGATTTCTCTTTCAGCTAGTTCATCACTAGTATATAGGAATGCCACAGATTTCTGTCTGTTAATTTTCTATCCTGAAACTTTGCTGCATTCAGTAATTAGTTCTAGTAGTTTTGGAGTGGATTCTTTAGGGTTTTTTATGTACAATATCATGTCATCTGCAAACAGTGACAGTTTAACTTGTTCCTTACCAAGCTGGATGCCTTTTATTTCTTTGTGTTGTCTGATTGCCATTGCTAGGACCTCCATATTTATTTTATGTTGAATAAAATTGGGGAGAGTGGGCATTCTTGTCTTGCTCCTTTATCTTAGCAGAAAAGCTTTCAGCTTTTCACAGCTAAGTATGATGTTGGCTGTGGGTTTGTAATATATGGCCTTTATGATGTTGAGGTACTTGCCCTCTATACCCATTTTGTTGAGAGTTTTTATCATGAATGGATGTTGAATTTTGTCAAATGCTTTTTCAGTATCTATGGAGATGATCACATTATTTTTGTCCTTTTTGTTGATGTGGTGTATGATGTTGATGGATTTTCAAATATTGTACCATCCTTGCATCCCTGGAAGAAATCCCACTGATCATGATGGATGATCATTTTGATGTATTTTTGAATTTGGTTTGCTAATATTTTGTTGAATATTTTTTCATCTATGTTCATCAGAGATAGTGGTCTGTAATTTTCTTTTTTTGCAGTGTCTTTGCCTGGTTTTGGTAGTAGAGTAATGCTGTCTTCACAGAATGAGTTTGGAAGTATTCCCTCCTCTTCTACTTTTTGGGAAACTTAAAGGAGCATGGGTATTAGGTCTTCACTAAACGTTTGATAAAATTCTGCAGTTAAGCCATCTATTCCAGGGTGTTTTGTTCTTTGGTAGGTTTTTGATTACCAGTTCAATTTCATTGCTGATAATTGGTCTGTTCAGATATTCTTTTCTTCCTGGGTCAGCCTTGGGATGTTGTATTTTTCTAGAAAGTTGTCTGTTTCTTCTAGGTTATCCAATTTGTTAGCATATAATTTTTCATATTATTCTCTAATAATTCATTGTATTTCTGTGGTGTCTGTAGTGATTTTTCCTTTCTCTCTTCTGATTCTGTTACGTGTGTAGACTCTCTTTTTTTCTTAGTAAGTCTGGCTTGGGGTTTATCTATTTTGTTTATTTTCTCAAAGAACGAGCTCCTGTTGTTTTATTTTTCTCAATTTTATTGATTTCTTCTCTGATCTGTCCCTCCTTGTATTGACTTTGGGCCTCATTTGTTCTTCTTTTCATAGTTTCATTAATTGTGAGTTTAGACTGTTTATATGAGATTGTTCTTTTTTTGCAAGGTAACCCTGCATTGCAATATACTTCCCTCTTAGCATGGCTTTCTCTGCATCCCAAAGATTTTGGGATATTGAGCTATTGTTTTCATTTGTCTCTCTATATTGCTGGATTTCTGTTTTTATTTGGTCATTGATCCATTGATTATTTAGGAACATGTTGTTAAGCCCCCATGTGTTTGTGGGCTTCTTTGTTTCCTTTGCATAATTTATTTCTAGTTTCATACCTTTACGGTCTGAGAAGTTGGTTGGTACAATTTCAATCTTTTTGAATTTACTGAGGCTCTTTTTGTGGCCTTGTATGTGATATATTCTGGAAAATCTTCCATGTACCCTTGAGAAGAATGTGTATCTTGTTTGTTTTGGGTGGAGTGTTCTGTAGATGTCTGTTAGGTCCATCTGTTCTAATGTGTTGTTCACTGCCTCTGTCTCTTTATTTTATGACTGGTTGATCTGTCTTTTGGAGTGAGTTTCATGTTGAACTCTCCTAAAATGAATGCACTGCCTTTTATTTTCCCCTTTAATTCTGTTAGTGTTTGTTGCACATATTTGGGTTCTCGTATCTTGGGTGCATATATATTTATAATGGGTATATCCTCTTGTTGGAATGTCCCTGTTATCATTATATAATGTTTTTTTATGTCTCTTGTTACTTTCTTTGGTTTGAAGTCTGTTTTGTCTAATACAAGTAATGCCATGCCTACTTTTTTCTCCCTGCTGTTTGCATAAATTATGTTTTTCGATCCCTTCACTTTTAGTCTGTGTATGTCTTTGAGTTTGAAGTGAGTCTCTTGTAGGCAATGCTTGTAGGTCTTGCTTCTTTATCCATTCCATAACTCTCTGTCTTTTGATTGGTGGATTCCGTCCATTTACATTTAGGGTGATTATCAATAGATATGTACTTATTGTCATTGCAGGCTTTGGACTCATCATTACCAAAGTTCAAGGGCAGCTTCTTTACTATGTAACAGTCTAACTTAACTCACTTATTATGCTATTAGAAATAAAATTTAAAGATTCTTTTTTTTCCCCCCTTCTTTTTCTTCCTCCTCCACTTTTTATATGTTAGGTGTCATATTCTGTATTCTTTGTGTATTGCTCCACTGACTTTGTGGGTAGCTGATTTAATTCTACATTTGCTTAGTAATTATTTGGTCTACTTCTTTGCTATGATTTTATTTTATCTGGTGACCTCTTTTTAGCCTTAGGAGTGCTTCCATCTAGAGCAGTCCCTTTAAGATATCCTGAAGAGGTGGTTTATGGGAGGCAAATTCCCTCAGCTTTTGCTTGTCTGGAAATTGTTTAATCCCTCCCTCAAATTTAAATGATAATCATGCTGGATGCAATATTCTTGGTTCAAGGCCCTTCTGTTTCATTGCATTGAATATATCATGCCATTCTCTTCTGGCCTGTAAGGTTTCTGCTGAGAAGTCTGATGATTGCCTCATGGGTTCTCCATTGTATGTGATCTTTTTTACTCTCTCTGGCTGCTTTTTATACTCTTTGTCCTAGATCTTTTCCATTTTAATTATTATATATCTTGGCTTTGTCTTCCTTGGGTTCCTGTGTTGGGAGATCTGTGTACTTCCATGATCTGAGAGATTATTTCCTTCCCCAGATTTGGGAATTTTCAGCAATTATTTCTTCAAAGACACTTTCTATCCCTTTTTCTTTCTTTTCTTCTTCTGGTACCCATATAATGTGAATATTTTTCCATTTGAATTGGTCACCGAGTTGTCTTATTATTCTTTCATTCCTAGAGATCCTTTTTCTCTTTGTGCCTCATCTTCTTTTTATTCCTTTTCTCTAATTTCTATTTCATTTATCATCTCCTGTACCTCATCTAATCTGCTTTTAAGTCCCTCCATTGTATGTTTCATTTCATATACTGTATTTTTCAAAGTTTCTATCTCTTTCTTGAATTCCTCCATGAGGTCTTGAATATTTTTGTGTAGCTCTGTGAGTATGTTTATGATTTTTATTTTGAAATCTTTCCCAGGAAGTTGGTGGTTTCAGTTACACTGAATCCTCTTTCTGGTGTTTGAGAGATTTTGGATTGAACAAGGTTTTTCTGCCTTTTCATAATCCTATGGAATAGTGTGGAATAATAGCTTTGTGTAGGTGGTGCCCTCTGGTGCCCAGAATCTCTACTCTCCAGAGCTGCCCAGCCCCTGGAGTGATGGTGGGAGTCACAGTTGTGCAGCACCAGTGCCTGCTGGGAGGAAAGGGTTCTGTTCTGCTTCCCAGCCCCAGTGCCTGCCTTCACTTCCAGGGCAGTGAGCTGAGCATTCACGGAAGGGCCTCTTGGATATGCCTTTGTAGGTGCATTAGCTGGGGCTGCCCTCCAGCTGGCCTGGTGCCATGGTGGGGGCAGCACATTTGTGAGCTGCTGCCAGCCAGGATGGAGCAGCAGGCTGCGTATTGCAGTGGGGGGCTCAATGCTGTGTTGCCTGGCAGGTTGATTGAACTCCTGAAGCTCTTGAAAGTTCCAAACCTGCTGGGTTGTATGTGCTGGGACGATTTTGTCAACCTGTCCTTTCTCCTCAGCAGTGAGCTCTGAGTACTACTTTCCCCTTCAGCAGCCCTCTCACTCTTGGGAAGTCTTTCAAAGTGCCTGCCTTTCTTTTGTCCCAGAGAGGCTGGTTGTGGGTACCTGTTCTCCACAAGTGGCTGGAATCTCAGTCTCTCCGAGTATTCTGCCTGTCTTTGCTTTCCAACCCATCTAATCTTCAGAGCACCATGCTATGCGGGTTCATACTCTGGGAATAGATCTCCAGGGCTGGGTATTTAGCAGTCCTGGGCTTCTCCTCTCTCCCCACTCTGTTTCTTTTCTTCCTGCTGGTGAGGTGGGGTGAGGGGAGGGTTTGGGTCCCACTGGACTGTAGCTTTGTTGCTTTACCCTTTTCTGTGAGATCTCTTTTCCCCAGATATAGGTTGTCTGTTGCAGTCTTCTTGTGGTCACTCTTTTAGGATTAGTTTTATTTGCTGTATTTTCATATTATATGTTGTTTTGGGAGGATATTTCTGCCTCCCTTCTCACACTGCCCTTGTTTTCCGGTTTTTGAGTTATGTATTCTTATGTCATTTTATGATAAGCAGAGGGGTATATTGATATATAGTTTTATGATTGAAAAGAGTAATAAATTAAAACAATAAAAGTAACATGCTCTACAGGCTCCTAATGTGGTATATGTAAAAAAAATTTTAGTGAGAAGACTGCATCTATCCTGTCCCTAGATCATTCTTGGAAATCACAGGGAAACAAAAATGATTGTTAAATAATATATTGATATCTATCATTTTAGCACAGCTCCTCTGTGGAGCTTCCTTCCATTATCAAGTTCCTTTATTTTTCTTTGAAACATAAGTTGAGTTAAAATCTGCTTTCTTAAAAAGCATCAATGAAGGGCTCTGAAATGGCATAGTCTTTTATAGTGTTTATTCTTACTGATATCTGGGTATCAATTTAAACTTTGTACTATACACGTCTTTTCAGAGTCCTATCTGCATACGGAACAGTGCCAATTATATTAACTTGTGCCTAATATAGACTAAAAATTCTACTCATTGTATTCTCAAAGATGTATCATTCAGACTTTGTAAAGCTGTTGACAGACTCAGTTGCAGAGCATCACCTCTCTGAGATCTTGTCCTTCCAAGGGCAAGCAATAACCAATGACTTACTAAGGTGCGGTATAAGGGCCCAATCATTTTGGTCCACTGTGGGATATATACGCTGGTGAAACTGAACAAAAATTTGTAGGTCTGCATTATAATTTGATTTCACCCTGTGCCAATTCTACTTCTTCCCCCTTCCTTTCAGATATTAGAACTTGATTCCAGAGGCCCCCATCCTGCAACATTACTTTTTATACTTCTAAATTCTCTTCCAAATGACTAGACCTCTAATTTCTTCTATGTATAAATTTTCTGGCAAAATCACATACTTTGCTCTTATCCTTTCATTACTAATATTACAAAACAAAAGATAATTTGGCCTTCAACAATATGAACTACAATGAGAATCATATCTGTTGAACCTTTTTGTATGTTCACCGTGATGGGCATGATCCGTTTGGTAAAATAGTTGGTAAAATAGTCTATAGGAAAAAGTAAGTCACATCACCTTTGATCATTCCTTTTACCTTTCCTACTGACCGTATCTTACCACCCACCTGCTACTTTCAAAATATGATCAGAGAATGAAAATGGTGGAGAAGGGAGCTTCAAGGGCTGATATCTCCAAATAAACACTGAAAAATGAGTGAAAACTGTCAAAAAGAACTTTTTTGGAAATGGAAAATAAACACAGGTTTACAGCAACCAAACAATAACTGAATCAAGAAAAAGGCAACTTTAACATGGAAGTAGAGCTTTATGGTGTTTCACTTAGCTTTGCCCCACTCTTCTCCCTGGCATAGCAGTTGTACTGAAGACAGCACTCACATTCTTGATGTGAGTACCTGTTTTCAGAGGGAGCAGAGCAGAACTTGTTCCTAAGAAAATGTGTTTGTCTGTTTTGACCTATATGAGGATTACCTAAAATCCTGACACAAGGTGCTTGTCTTTGTTTTGCCTAACTTAGAAGTCTCTCAGTATGAAAAAGAGCTAAAAAGAGGGTATTTGTTAAAAAAAAAAAAAGGCAAATGAACAAGCTACTGCAGCCTGGGGGGAAATATTATTGTTGGAGAAAACAGTAGACGTGTTGAAAGTATGAGCAGAATATCTGAGGAAAGAGTTATTTTGGGGAATAAGGGCATTGAAAACCATTCACAAATAACAATGAATCTGGAAAGCCAAGTGCATTGCCAGGGTGGGGCACAGGCTCAGAGAAGACCTGTGACATCCTTAAGCTTTCACCTGTGGCTGATTTTTGGGCTCAACACAAATAGGACACACCAACATATGCATAATGGGAGTCTGAGAATGAGGGAGTAAAAGGGGAAGAAAAAAGTTTTGAAGAAATAATGAATATAAATTTCCTAAATTTACAAAAGCTAAGGCAGAGTTGTTAAGAGGGTGGTGAAGTGTTGAGATAGTGTCCAACAAAGATCCAATTTGCAAAGTAGAGAGTAGTTTTTTTTTCTTTTTCTTTTTTCCTCTAGTAATTTAGGGAAATTTCCGTCAAACTGCTAGTTGGCCATAAGCTAAAGGAACAGAAACTACAGAGAACACATACAACAAAGACACAGTGTTTAAATGTATTTTAGAAAAGTCCCTAAATAAATAACTACAGCCCACAGTAAGTAACCAAAATCTTGAGGAGGAGAGGGAATCTAATTTTCAGAGTTATCATATTATGATATTAAACATATCCAATTTTTAGTAAAAAATTAGAAAGCATGCAAAGTAACAAGGAAGTTGGTCCATACCTGCAAAAAAAATTATTAGAAACTTTCCTGAAGGATAACAGAACAATTTCACACTAAATAGAGGATATTAAAAAAATAAAACTATCAAAATATATCAAACATATAACATTACATGTCAATTACATCTCAATAAAAAGGAATCAGAAATATTTGAGCTGAAAAGTGCAATGACTAAAATGAAAATTTTACTAGAGTGGGTGACAGAAACATAGGGCAGGCAGAAGAATCAGTGGACGTGAAAGTAGGTTAATTGAGATTATCTGTCTGAGGAGCAGAAATAAAAAAGAATAAAGAAAAGTGGACACAGCCTAAGACATCTATGGGATACTAATATTAAGCACACCAACATATGCATAATGGGAGTCTGAGAGTGAGGGAAGAAAAAGGGAAGAAAAAAATTTTGAAGAAATAATGGCTGTAAATTTCCTAAATTTGATAAAAGATATGAATCTACACATGTAAGAAGCTCAGCAGATTCCTAGTAGAC